>JACEVL010000541.1:72500-115000 GCA_020284085.1 Aporrectodea caliginosa | reverse complement strand
GAATTGATACTCGTCGATCGTTCTCCACGATTCTCCGCAACTGACCTGAGTAAAAATCTTGAATATGTTGAGGAAACAGGCGAATGGGCAGAAGAAGATGATTCCGACAAGAGACAGGTTGTCACGCAGTATGGTATTCACTTGCACGTTCTGCCTTCTGTCATTTCGCAGATGAACTTTACCAGACCAGATCTGCTGGAAGAGTATAACCATGGCACCGATTCCGAGAACCATGCTTACAACGAGGGATACTGAGGCTGGCATACCGTTGTCGCCGTCAACGAGGTGCTCAGACAGCAGACAGGAAAACTGGAGGGCAATGAACAGCAGGAGCAGAGGAAGGAATGCTAAGTTCATCCACTGACCACCTTTTACTTCGTCTCCGTCTGTCACGGTTTCCGGGTTTTCCAGGTCGAATGATGACTTTTGTAGCTCATTTTCCATTGATTCGTTCTCGCTGTCTGCATTTGTTGAAACGGATTCAGTATCGTTGTTGGTCGTCGCCATTGTCCTAATTTTGGTCGACTGGTTTCTTCAGCGTCCCAAAGAACTAAAAGTCGTCGTGCAAACGAATTGGTGAGTCAGGTCTGGTCAGGTTCGATTCCAAGTCCAGATGCACAGGATTGCCTATTAACCAAAATATCGCAATATATGGAAATGGGAATGTTTAATTTCGTAAGACGTACAATAACAAAGATCAAATAATACACAGAAACACAGAAAAAGAACATGTCCTAAAAATAAGCATGTAATGCACTTTTCAGTTTCTAGTGTAAATCTGAAAACTGACAAATCAAACGAAATACGAGGAGAAGAAGCTGCATCAGCTTATCTAGTCATCCCCGTTAGGATATCAAGGAAATTAGTCAATGAGATAACTATTGTGACAGTTAATCAAAATGCTGTTCGGACACTCAGATAACATCAAACCTCGTGAGAGCAAATTAGCAATATTGATCAAGCAAACATGATTTAAATGGAGACTTAAACACATTTCGGTGTTACAGTGCAAAGCACTTCTGCATAGCTCCTGGTATAACTGAGGAGTGAAATTAGCACGACAGATTTTGACTAATGTATTCAAACAGAAAGTAGGCTATTTTGATAAAAAAAATTACCTGCGAAACAACCTATTTACGGCATATTTATAATAATAGGCAGTCACGGTTTCTGATAAACAAGCTTGTAAGTCCAAAATAATATGTAACTGTATAAAGTTGCCTGAGAAACGATCTGTTTGACGTAGAGTCCGTAAAGGGCGATAGCTTTCGTCGTGACAAACATGTTTGTAACTCAGACAATGTAACGCCTGTTTTTATGACATGTTTTGTTCAGGAGACAGACAGCCGGCGCCCTAGTTGGCGCAAATGAAGGGGTTCCAAGAGAGACTGTAGCACATCAGCTGTAAACGTCGACTTGAAATGGCTTGAAGTTCTACTGAAAGATGAATGACGTTCACATATCTTGGGCTCTGCCTTTGTTTCAGATGCAGTAATGAGAGCTTCGTGAGAAAGTCAGCAGACCGAACAGCAGTCCCCCAAAGACGCCATCCCGATCTGGGTTGAGCCACCTTTTGGTTAAAGTGAAAAGTGTACCAGAACCGACAACAGACGGCAGTCTGTGCTTCACTTTACGGTGTCTTAGCACACTTTGTGTCAAGGTATAATCCATTCCTGACCGCAGATACCTTCGCTCTACTTCTCTCTCATTTGAGACTCTCTGCAGCAATGAGGATACTAGACTCTTTGCCTGTATTCTGCACAATCCTTGTCATGTATTGCATAAATTGTTACCGCGCTACTCCCTGCGGCCACGGTCCCAAAACCGTGAGCTTCCCATGTTTGACAACCTGACTCAGAAATGCTTCCTTGCCCGGATGCTATACAAATAAACTATGTTTTCCCTAGATCTGGCTATTTAAGCCCTTCATTTTCCCCATGACTAGCCCTAGCTCTTCTTCCTCTATGTTCCCCTGATGTACAATAAAGCCTCTCATTCAATTCAATTCATTGGTTGTATATATAAATCTTTGTTTATTTGTTTGAATGTATGAATTTTGTCATGTACATTGTACAGTGCTGTGCGTTTGCTAGTGCTTCTCAATAGAGGATATACTTACTTACTTACTTAATGAGGTAATGTAATGTAATGTAATAAAACATTTATAAAGCGCCACTTAAGAGTCTCTCAGAGAAGCGCTCAACACGTGGCCATCAAACAGCTGAAAAATGCGTTTTTAAGAGTTTAGAGAAAACTATATAGCCGCGTGCAGCACGCACAGACGGCGGAAGAGCGTTCCAGATCCGTGGCGCCGCAATGGAGAAGTCCCGACGAGCACAGGTGGTGGTTCGAAACGAAGGTATCATCAAGTCATTTCGCGAGGCGGACCGGAGAGCCCGCCGACCAGTTTGAGATGACCTGGTGTCAGTTTTATTTAAGTTAACTAAAACTGAAAGTAACTTTATCGTTAACTTAAACGTTCTATTTCAGTGAATGAAACTAAAACTGAAACTGAAAAGTTCTGAAAACTGTAACTAAAACTAAACTGAAAAGTACAAAACTAGAACTAAAACTAAACTTGAAAGTTGAAAACGGAATTAATTTTTTCTGTGTGGCGCACAAACCTAACGACAGACATGTCTGCAACGGTTAACGGCGAGTGCTTCAAACTGTAGCTCAGCGGCATGAAAGCATAAATTTAATAAGATCCGTTGTTCTTGATAACCAGAATTAATATCATTGATAAATAATGACATTTAATTGCTTCTGTTGAATGTTTGCAAAACTAAATTAAAACTGAAAAGTTCTGAAAACTAAAACTGAAACTGAAAAGATTTGAAAACCATTACTAAAACTAAACTGGAAAGTTAAAACAAAACTAAAACTGTTACTGAAACTGAAAAATAAACTGAAACTTAAATAACACTGTCTGGTGTCCAGCTAAAGCGAGCTTTCACATTCCTGCATAAAAGCTTTGCTGTGGCAAGCCATTTTTCTGGGATATTTAGCTCAGCAACCTAAGCTCGTTAGTCTTTTCCAATTTTCTCCGCAAGCGCTTGTTCTATGATGGTTACTGTTGTCAGGTCAGAACGTTATGAGGTGTCGCTATATACACAATTTGCGATTATGATAACAATTAACGAGGCAGGAGATAGAGACTGAGACGGAGAGACAGAGACAGAAAGACAGAGACAGAGAGACATAGAAAGACAACGAGAGACAGAGACAGAGAAAGCAGTCCATAGGCCGTTAAGGATAGGTCTACATGTAATTTATGTTCTGCTTTTAAAGTTGTCTCCATTATAAAAGGAACACTGCAGGGTTTTATCTCCTTAGCAATCCATGCATAATAATAAGTTACCACTCCTCTGACGTTGTAAACAGTTTTCATAACAGCCAACAGTAATTTTCCTTTATATTATTTGACCATTTCTTGCGGAAAGTTACCCTCGTTTGCATTTTGATCATTCACAGAAATCACTTTAGGCCTCACAGCCTCCGCAGAGTTAATTATTAGTAGTAGGCCTATACATTTTAGATTTCTTGAAGTCGTATAGGCAGTGCTTAAAGTGTGATGCCTGGACGCCACTTACCTTTCCCTCCCTTCATCACACCTTCCCCTTTTCCAACCTTCTCCCACCTTTCTCCCATGATCCCATCCCCTTCCCCGTCCCTCTCCTCAACCCCTCTCCCTCCAATCAGAGGTGCAATTATCAAAATTTTCTGGGGTGCTCATATTGCAAGCGCCGAAGGCGCGAAGCCGCGAGTGCTGAAGGCACGAAACCTACTTAGGCCTAACGACCATGGGGTCTGAGGGAGCGTTGTAAGCTCCCTCAGCGGGGTCTGGGGCTCCGCTCCAGAAGCCAGCGCATTTTGTAGCAGTTGATATCAAATGGAACGCGCTTTAGGCCCTTATTTGCCAGCTGTTTCTGAACCATAAAGTCAGGAAAATTTCAAGGTTTTTCAGATTCCCAGACCGCACAATAAGTTCAGAGTTTTATTTTAAAATAAACAGATTTCGTCTTTTCCTTTCGCCTTTCGGCTCTTTCAGAAGCGTCTAGTTAATTTTTGCAGTCAGGATCCATTTAAAAAATAATTTTGTTCGGTTTTTATAAATTGGCTAAGCATTTTGTCCAGTGGTATAGCCGATCGATGCTGCTACCTTAATTGTTAGCAGATATTTTCATTAGACCTAGGCTTTGCAGTCCTGTGGCAGACACAGTTTTCCTCAGGTGACTTCTTGTGAGACGAAAAGCCTTGAAAATGCTCCTTCTGCAGAACAAGCTGTGACTGGTAGGGAAAGGGCATCGCCAGAGCTGGCGGAATTTTGTATAATGAAACTATTCACTTAATTCCAATCGAGAATTTTCAGAGGATTGATCAGAACGCAACCCTGTAGGCTAGGGGCCTAACTGTGAAACTTTATCTCATATGTTATTCTCAACTCCTATTAAGCCATTGCTTCCTTCTGTTCTATTTTTCTTTGCCTTTGTTTTTCTTTCAACACCTTCAGCGTTTTGTCTGTTGTTAACTCAATAAACGAATATATGTTCACGAAGTCTAGTTGTCTCTCAACAGTTTCTTGGTCTTGCTGGTGAAGTACGCCAAACTGGGACCGTTGGGTTTTATAAGTCTACATGTATGTGAAATCGTATCGCATAGCATCAATGCATTGTATTGAAGTAATTTAACTTGATAAGTTGATTCAGTTATGAAAAGTTAAGACAAGACCCACAGTGGATGTGAGTCATAGACATCCATTACACACAGCACAGATTGAAGAGGGGAGAGGCGCACTTTAGGAAGGCCTACAAACAGAGAGTTGCAGTAATCAATACGGGAGCAGATGAAGGCATGGACTATAGAAGTAAAGACCGAGGAGGAGACAGAACGTCGAATCGCTCTGAGGCGTCTCAGGTGGAAGTAGTAGGAACGGGTGAGATTCTTATGTGTTCTGAGAAGGTGAGTGTGCTGTCAAGGAGAGGAGGAGGAAGAGGAGGAGGAGGTGAAGCAGGAGAAGGAGGAGGAGGAGGAGAAGAAGAAGAAGATGATGATGATGGTATTCGTAATCGACTAATCGTATATATAGAGCGCCACTTCTAGAGAAACTCCTCAGAGACGCTCCCAGACCTCCCGACCTTACACCAAACCACAATCGAAAAGAATGGTTTTCAAACGCTTGCGGAAAAGGGGCAAAGACAGAACAAGAAGTTCATTACGGAGGTTGCTAGGCAACTTGTTCCCGACCACCGTGGAAGTTCGAGCCATAGGGACAACCAGGTCGCCTTGGGTGGCAGAGCGAAGGAATCCACGTCCTGGTATGGATAGCACTGACACAAAAAAGCTCCCTGAGATAAACTGGGGCTTGACGTGCAAGGCAATTTCGCATAAGCATTAGGATCTTAAACTCAATGCGTTTTTTGATGGGCAGTTCCTCCCGTATCAAACTAGATGATGATGATGATGATGATGATGATGATGATGATGATGATGATGATGATGATGATGATGATGATGATGATGATGATGATGATGATGATGATGATGATCATTATCATAATCATCATATATAATATGCCTAATAATAATATTCGTTCTCTAAATCAAACTGACAATTACGCTGTAAGGTTACATGATATAGGCCTAGTAGTAGCAAATGATAACAAGTTTAATCAGAGTCGAATTTAATTGTATTGCAGCCTGCAAGACAACAATCTGACCGATTGCTCATGCTACAGTCACCCCTAGGAAGTGGAAAGTTCAGTCAACCATCTCCCCGTCCCAGTACACCTGTGGTCTTCAATATTTTATCTGGTATAGATTTTGAGAGCTTCCTAAAGGCGTAACAAAATTCCAGACACATTATTGAGATTATTCTTTTAACTAGTAACGAGCTTAACATTTAAAATCCAATATATTAGTTGACTAAAACGTTCAACGAAATTTATTAGGCCTATAATACGTCAGCTGTAATTACGGTTACCCGCAGAGTTTTACACCATTCTAACAAGATAAAACCTACCGTAACCTCTGTGCAATCTCAGCAGAATGAACAACTCCCTCTTGGGAGGGTCTTTAAAGTTCCTACACTGAGTACGTATCCAGGTGCTTAGGCTTACGTCGTGTCAGCGAAAAAATTCAAGGCATTTTATCATCGCACGTTAAAAAATGTACGAAAGAGTTGACACTGTACAGTAGCGCACGTCAAGCATTAGTAGACTGCTGGAGTGTATCAATTCACACTTGTACGGCTACAACAAGGTTTAATTTTTAGTGCCTGCTGTGACGCAGCACGAGTTCGTAGACATTCTAAACTTTCTCTTTCATCTGAGGAAACGCATGATTGAAGAAGTTTAGGCTGCATAAAAGTTCCGATTTTTGGTTTGTCAACCAACGCAATACACTAGAAACTCGTTACGACTCGGCTATAATTATTATCAACTTAACGAAGTCGCGTGATAAGGAGTTAATTTTCTGCAGGTGTATTTATTCCATGACCAAAGTCCACGACCGTCTTATTATAAGAATTCGTTTCATGATGGCAGCGTGAGTTTCTGGTGTTTTGGTCATTCTATGCAATGCATTTGAGCTTTACCTGGACAGAACTACGCCGACCTACATGTATTCTAGTCGTTAACACTCTGTGTGGGACTATGCCTCAGTTTTGGTGTTCCTTACATTCTTGTTATCAGAGAAACGCGCTCTTTGTTATTTCTACGCGAACATAATTAACAAATCAATCAAACAATCAATAAAATGCACTAAAACTAAATCGTTGTATCATTGTCAATAGAGGAGGATATTCTTATAACTCCTTTTGTCAGCCCCTTAATTATAACTGTTGAAAATGCAATGCATGATCCTAGTACAAACCGATAATGTCTTATTCAGCGGTCGAAATTCGACGCAGATGGCTGGAACGATCTATCCACGTCAAGAAGTACACACAATGACGATACTATCTTCAGTTTCTAAGTTAACGTTGCATTCCGTAGGTGCACCACAGATCGAAGAGATACGGCGTGAAGTCCAGGGGTTTTGTGATAGGCCTACTTCAATAAACACTCTCCGTGATGACATTAGTTTGCGAAGTGTTCCGCCTGATGAAGTTCCGGAAGACGTGGAACCGGGTCAAACTAGCAGGTTAAATTGCAATGCCCGCAAACCATGACCCTGTCCTCTTCCTCCTCCTCTTCCTTTCCGTTTCTTTCTTCTCACCCTCTCTTTCCCTCCGCCCTCTCAATTTTCAATCTTCCTGACCCTCTAGGCCTATACTCCCTCCTCTTTCTCCTTCCTCCCTCCTTCCTCTCTCCTCACTCCCTCCTCCCTTTCTCCTCTTCCCCCTCCCTCCTGCTCCTCCTGCTCCTGTAAAGCTTGAAGATCTAATAAATAGTGCCGTTGAATAATCAGCAGACTCGCCAATTGATCAGCTACAGACCCAAAAATAGTAAACAATTTTAATAGCGAGATTAATTTGGAACTCCTGTAAAATGAACTAGTCTATGAAAAAGTGCTAAATCTAATCGAATAACTAGGACAAACTTCTGTCAAGCCCAGTAAGTTCAGTCAATTTTAAGCCCATTGCTGACCTCCAGATCTCCTAGCGGTAGGCCTACCGTGGCGTTGTTCAGCATGCTAAATAATTTAAAATCAGTCTTTATGTTAGTGAAGAAATGCTCTCAGAAGGATCAGAAAACTGTTGAATCGGAAGAAAGTGAGGGATACTGAGGCTGTCCTACCATCGTCGCTGTCGATGACGTACTGAGACAACAGGCACGAAAACTGGAGAGCAATCAGCAGCAGTAACACCGTCAGAAGTGATGATTTCACCCACTGGTCATTTCCAGCTTCGTCCTCTTCGTTTACGTCTTCCTTCTTTTCCAGGTCATTCTGTAATTCCAGTGATCCATTTTCAAAAGAGTCTTTTTCGACGGGTTCTGCACTTGACGAACCAGTCTCGATATCGTCATTGGCGGATATCATTTTCTCACAGGACTATCTAAAGCAAATTATCCAGTAAAACAATTTTTAGAAATATTCGCAAGACAAAAATACCATCGGGTGTGGAGTAGGCCTAGTGCATTTCTGCACTTTACCTAATTTGGGCCCATTAGGCCTACCATAAATAACTTTTCCAAACATTAAGCTTATAATTATCCTATAATTATAGAAACCACTGTTATGTTGCTATTCTCTATTTGTTCAGTGAAATAAAAATAAATTGCAACCCTTGAGGGTTGATAAGGTGATAAATGTTCACACGGTAAGAGATGGCCAATTTTTCGAAATGGAGAACTTGCTTTGATAACTCTAGCTGTATAAAGCGATTTTTAATGTCGGCTAATATTTTTTCTGAAATGACAGCCGCGCATTGATCCGGATCCGTTTAGAAATGTGAGAAGTATCCACTCTGCTTTTCGTAAACGAGAGGTCTCCGCTTCACTGAATTCTTACTCGAATTGTATAGAACCTAGTTTGAAAAGAATTGAAATCTGCACTGAAGATGAATAGAGTTGAACTGCGGGAGGTTGAGCATTGAGTGGGGAAGTACACATGAAACTCAAGCTAGTACGGTACGTGCACGGGGACTTAAACCTTTTTGCCGCAACCAGTTTTCCAAAGACGTATATTTCGCAACCTGGCGAAGTTTTACTCCTCAAAATATCTCAGTGATAAAATGTGAATTTTGTGTATGTGGTAGGGATTCGGAGTTAAGAAGGTCAAAGAAGCTATTTGTAAACTGTAGGACGACTTTCATTCTGAATATCGTTTGACCTCTGTTATCAAATATTTAGACCTCAGTATTAAGATATTAATACTAAATATTAATTTAGAAAAAATTAAGATCTCTATTATAAAATAATTATTAAGATCTCGGTATAAAGATATTAGATTTAAGACTAACTACATTAAAAAATGTTAAGATTTCTATTCTCTTGGTTTTAAGATATTAATACTAACTATTAATTTAGAAAAATATTAAGATCTCTATGTCAAATGCTAAATCTCGAAATTGAGATAGGCCTATTAGGCCTAATATTAAATAGGCGTACTAATTTTAAAAACTATTGCGATCTCGGAATCGTTGAGTATTTGGTCAAATTTTGGTCAAATTTTACACGGAGAGAGGCTCAGAGCCGACACCGCACACAGTTAATTGAAATTCATTCCGTGAATTCATGAGGATTTGCTGACTATGTTAATAACAACAACATTTCATCATTAGAATGATATTATGGGGTCTCGGATAATAATGTGTACCAGGTAATTTTAGAATTATTTGACTGTCTTGATCTTCTTAAGTATTGATGTATGTTAATTACCATGTCTGTACCAGTGGAGGCGCCAGGATTTCAGGTTTGGAGGGGCTAAAGCTACAAGACCTTCCTTTTTGTCCCCTCCTCCCTGTGATTTGCAGTGATTTCCAACTTTTTGGGGGGCTGAGCCGCAGCTAGGGAGCTAAGCTCCCTACCTCTGGCACCGCCACTGGCCTGTGCACAAAATGCGGATAGCAATTGGTCAATTAAAGAATATTCTTATCTTATCTTATCTTAACCTATTTATATGCTGGGCCGGGAGCCGTACAGCAGACAAAAAACTGATTAGAGGATTTCAATGACTAATGCGATCCGCGAGTATTCGAGATAGCTGGCTTCATTATAGTGTGATATAGTGAGGGTCTATTACTGTCACTCTTTAGCAAGACTCTATTCAATCTCTCCTGTAATGAATAAAAACGGCAGATTTAAAAATTGCAGTTCAACTTTGACTTCGCCTGCTAAAAAACTTCTTTGGCGAGGGTGCATGTGTCTCCCCAGAATGGCTAACACACAAAGGCTTTAGCTTACCTTAATAAATTATAGTTTTTAAGATTGGAACTGTACAAAAATCACACACATCTTCAGCTAATTTCAACACTTTGTCACACAATGCAACACATTTTAATATAATCCTTAAATGTTTTGTGAGTTTCTGACAAGATTTGTTTGCACCTATAGGTCTGATAGTTTACGTGACACATCATTCTGCTAAGCCCACAATTAACCTGATCATCGCAGTGAATAGGTCTTCATCAAATATTTGCGTCGGCCAAGGGATGGGCAGTAATTTAAATTAATTGATGTAATTTATTTACGTAATTTGAATTACTATTGTAATTGTTAATTGTTAATTTGTAATTTGTTGCTCTGGATCAATGTAATTTGTAGTTTGTAATTGAATTATATTTTTTCATGTAATTTGTAATTTCAAATTACATCTGTAAAATCAAATTAATTTGAAAAAAAAATATAAACAGAGACTTCACAACCAATACAGGTTTGAAAGCATCTTTTCCTTATCATGATCACTATCACTATAGTATCTCTGGTATGAACGATAGCAACACTGAACTCTTTGATTGCTTTCACAAAATAGGAGCTATTGTCAGAAATGGTAGCTACAATTTTG
Source organism: Aporrectodea caliginosa (assembly GCA_020284085.1). NCBI lineage: Eukaryota > Metazoa > Annelida > Clitellata > Crassiclitellata > Lumbricidae > Aporrectodea > Aporrectodea caliginosa. The sequence goes on along the minus strand of JACEVL010000541.1, from coordinate 104,551 downwards.
TCATCACTTGTGTCAGACCGAGCTCATAACGTATTACGCAGATGAGTTGCGCTACTTACTCCATGATCCAACAAAACGTCTGCATGCTAAGGCAGCTGAGCATCACTCAAATGTACATGCGTCCATCGAGTGGCAGGCTACTCCCATGTAGGCCTAACTTCTGTGTTTAGTAGACCACACATCTGCAGTCGTGCAGACAAATCGTTGTTCAGATTGCTCTCATTCGATTCTCTACTGCATCACCATTATTTATATGTAACATGCCCATCATTTTTAGTGTTACTTTTCTGTGTAAAGTAGTAGTGCTACATAAATAGATGTTTTGTGTTTTCACAGGGTACCATTTAAGTCATATTTGGCAGAAGTTTCAGGAGTAGTCTGACGAGTTTTCTGATAAAAGAGTAACCATTGTCATCTTATCATAACTCTGGGCCTTTTCAAACACAGATCGTCATAATTATTAACTTACTTATGTAAATGCATATTGTAGTGCTTAGTATAGAGCTTGGACATTTGTGGACATGGTCACAATGGATGGAAGTAACATGTAATCCCACAGAGATTTAACCCAAAGGGGATGTCTTATTTCTCCTTCACATATCTCATTGAGTTATTCTTTCTTCCTTCCTTCTGGGAGTCTGTATTGAAGTCCGAAATGCACTAATACCAGCAATTGGCTTTGCATTGTTTTTGCAATTCTATTTGGATTGTCAGCAAGTGGATTAATCAAGAATAGGAACAGAAAGAAATTCCAACCGTTCCCTGCAGCATGCAGTTAAGACAATAGTCTTGTTATTGTTGCTAATTAACAAATTAATAAAATTGCAAACTGCTTCGGGGGAAAGTAATTAAAATGTTAACTTTTTATATTTTCTTAATAGGAGAGTGTAAGTGTTGAGGTTGAGCCACTACTAACGAAACGGGCAAATCAGTCTTTCAACGATCCCAGTTCGCCTGTTTATGGGTTTGTCACTGTTTCTCAGCCATCACAAGTGGGGCGCGGTGGTGTAGGGGTATGTTCGGTGCATTGCAGCCGGAGGGTTGCGGGTTCGAATCCACCTAAAGCCGCTGCGTAGGGACCCTGGGCAAGTCCTTCACTCGCAATTGCTCATGCGCTTCGGCGTGAAACTCCGATTCAGTGTCCGCGCTGTAGTCGGGAGCGCCTCTGAGTAGAAATCTTGAAGGGGCGCTATAACAAGTGCTCATACATACATACATACAAGTGACAAGGGCCTAGTAACTTAAGAACGTCAATGGTAGACTCTTCGTCTATGTCTGGATTTGCATTTGGTGCTCAACTTCACTGGCTTCCTGTGCCCCAGCGCATTCAGTTCAAAATTCTCACACTTATGCGCAACTCTCTGCTCGGGGTAGCTCCTTCATACCTTCACGCTTTATGCACATCGGTTTCTACACTCCCTGGTCGCTCTGCTCTGCGCTCTGCCGCCAGAGGCCTTCTGGTTGTCCCTCGCATGCGTGGTACAACTGCTCAATCCAGAAGCTATGCATATGTCGGCCCCCTCCAGTTGGAACCATCGTCCGCATGAATTGCGTCTTGAGCTCCTCAGCCTTTCTCTTCCTCTGTTTCGGAGGTCAGGATAATGGGCTTAGCAGCTGCTAATGCGGGTTTCGTTTAGGTCGTGAATTGGAAGGCGGATGAGTCAGAGTAGGAATTCTTAATGACAGTGATAATAACTGTTGAACGGAATCGTAGTTACCGTTGGCGTCGACAGAGGAAACAAAAACTTCTACTCTACATCGGTGGAACACTTCACCGTTCTTCTGGTACAATTAACTGCGAATGCGTCTGGGCGGCTACTGGTATTTGACGCATCGGTTCGCTAGAGGGCGAGCAATACCGATGGTCGGTAGGGCAGAAAGAAAGGAAGATCGGTCGGGACTTCTTGATAAAGCTGCTCTAGATGTGCGCGTGTAACCGGCAATACACACTGCATCCAAAAAGAAGATATTCTTAAGCTCTGGCGAGTCTTGCTCTTAGAGCGGCGCTGTATAAATGTTCAATTAAAGGGAAACCTCTGGGAATGAAGTGTTTACCCACTTTATACTTTTAGCTGCAGGACCTGATAACGGTGGGTAAAATTAGCTAAGCGGCCACTATAGAACGGGTCAAGTCGCATCAACACATTAAAAAATTAATACATTCTGGACGCTAAGACATCCACTGTGAGTGAGATCCAATGTTTGGGGTGAAATGTTTGTTAATTATGAAACCCCGTTCTGTGAAAAATGATGATGATGATGATGATGATGATGATGATGATGATGATGATGATGATGATGATGATGATGGAGGAGGAGGAGGAGGAGGAGGAGGAGGAGGACGAGAAGGACCAGGAGAACGAGGTGGAGAAAGGAGGAAGAGGAGGAAGAAAAGAAGAAGAAGAAGAAGAAGAAGAAGAAGAAGAAGGAAGAAGAAGAAGAAGAAGAAGAAGAAGAAGAAGAGAAGAGGAGAAGGAAAGAGGAGAAGAAGAAGAAGAAGAAGAAGAAGAAGAAGAAGAAGAAGAGGAGGAGGAGGAGGAGGAGTAGAAGAAGGAGGAGAAGAAGAAGAAGGAGGAGGAGGAGGAGAAGAGAAGAAGAAGAAGAAGAAGAAGAAGAAGAAGAAGAAGAAGAAGAAGAAGCAGCAGCTCAGGATAACTTCATGTCGAATTTGCGTCGTTAATGTGAAATCATTACAATGATTATCTGAGACCCTCTTTAGCATCACTGTGATATGTTCAGTGCATACGCCATTGGTCGCCAGTGAATAAAATCAGTGTTTAGCCTAAGCCAAACTCCAAGTTGATTCCAGTTGAAAGCCAATGAGGGAAATCAAGAAGGGACGAGAACAGCCTACGGGAAATGAGTTCAGGAGAATGAGTTTTGTCCAGATCTCATCGCAGGCACAAACACAACGTTTCCAACAAGAGAATCCCAGAAAAGGCGCTCCGAGGGCTGTCCGTAACCACAGTATGGTCGAACTAAGGCTTACTAAGCCAATGACAAGACCTGCTCGAATTAAGAGAACTGCTTGCACTCAGCATAGATAGGCCTGTAATTATAGTAAGTTTGGCTTAAATACAGAGAATTGTAACAGATAAATATTGAGATATCATCATTATCATAAGCAATGTCTTATCTTATTAACTATAAAAGTTTCATGTTCTGTGCTGCAAAGAAAACGATATCAACAACTAATATGGCCTGTAATGGAAGAAATCTGAAATAAGGTACACGTAATACCAAATTGGGAATTCCATGGTGAATTCCTTCAACTGTTTTATTCAGCTTATGCCAGAAAACGATGCACGTCTGCTAGCCAGTCGTTGTGCTGGAGATCTGAAACACTGTTTTCGTTCTGACAACAACTCATTATCGTTGTCATCGTCTACTGTAGCCTACACGAAAAGGTTTCGTCAAAATTACCCACGTAATTACTGGCCTTATACCATTAGAGCCTATATGTCTCTACAGCACTCGAGTTTGTTAGTCGCAATACGTTAGATATGTAACGGCTTCATAAGTGAAATTTCCCGTCAGGAATACGAAAAATTGTACGTTCATAGGATAACAGTAATCAATAAAATAATTAGCCAGCATTGTCTTTGTTAGCGCAACGATAGCTATGTTAGTTATTCGCAAGCGTTTTGCCAAAGGTTATATTGTTAAAGTAATGAATGTCACCGGTTCAGTTGTCTATACTACTCCTCAATGTGATGTTACTTCGTCGCTATAATTCAGCGAAGAAATGCTCTCAGCAGAATCAGAAAGCTGTTGAATCGGAAGAAAATGGCGAACGGTCGGAAGATTCCGTCGATCAGGGTCCATTGGCTGTTTGGAAAAATCGATGCAACAATGTCGAGATTTTCAAGTATGCTGTTGAGCAGCCACAACGTGATGTTACACAGGGCCACAGACAGTACTGTAGCTTTGAAGATTCGCCAGCTGGGCTTCCTTGCTTCCTCTTCTGAAGAACACTGAATACAATCAGCGAAAAACATGAAAGGAAGCTGCAGCATCACTTCGATCAGGTTAAGGAGTTCGGGAAGCCAAATAATCACCGAATCGTAATCTTGGTTAACAATTTCTATATTCTCGATGACGACAATGATTCTGATCAAGAAGCAAATGAACGGTCCAAAAGCCGACACCACGACAACGTAGTCGATACCTTTCAGCTTGTTTTTACCAGCCTTAAACTTACGAGCGCTTGCGAATCCAATTGTCATTAAGAGGATCACGAGAAACCAGTAGAAGATAATGAAATGCTGGTTGTAGAAGGCAGTTTTCTGTAGAACATTGTCGCCGAATATATCTTCTGTGGAGAAAAAAGCAAATGCGAGGCGCAGCAGATTCGAAAACATACCAAAGATAATCACTAGAGGAGACGTCATGCTGAAGAAAACATTCCGGTCATCGCCCGAAATAGATTTTAACGAAGCCCGACGACCATTCTCCTCCTGAAGGTTTTCCGAGCTGATGGCAACAGATTGGTCATCTTCCATTTCATGATGTTTGTGCCGTCTGTTGAAAATCAGGTGACTGGCGATGAACTCGAGAACCAAGAGAGAAAATTCCACACTAAACGGATACAACGCCCGCCTGACGGTTTCTTCCACGCTACTGAAGGTAAGCTTGAGACAACTTTTATATGAATGAACAGTGCCGTTTCCAAGGACTCCAGTTGACTCGGCGGTAGTGGCTTTCATCGTCTCCTGCAGAATGACGTTGAACCAGAGTCCTATGTTAGCCGCAACTACGATCGTAAGCGATAGCTTAACGCAAAACTTGCGTACCTTGGAAACGTTCTTTTTCAATACAAGTCGACGGAACTGCACGCAGAACAACAGCTCCATGGTCATGAAAACTATATGCAGAACGCAGAAGGCTACATCGGTGATGTAGAATTGATACTCATCGTTCATTCTCCACGATTCTCCGCAGCTGATCTGAGTAAAAATCTTGAATATATTGAGGAAACAGGCGAATGGACAGAAGAAAATTATTCCGACAAGAGACAGGTTGTCACGCAGTATGGTATTCACTTGCACGTTCTGCCTAATGTTATTTCGCAGATGAACTTTACCAGACCAGATCTGCTGGAAGAGTATAACCATGGCACCGATCCCGAGAGCCATGCTTACAATGAGGGATACTGAGGCTGGCATCCCGTTGTCTCCGTCAATGATGTAATTAGACAGCAGGCAGGAAAACTGGAGAGCAATGAACAGCAGGAGCAGAGGAAGGAACGCTAGGTTCATCCACTGACCGCCTTTATCTTCGTCTCCGTCTGTCACGATTTCCGGGTTTTCCAGGTCGAATGATGACTTTTGTGGCCCATTTTCCATTGATTCGTTCTCGCTGTCGTTTTTGGTCGTCTCCATTGTCGTGATCGTGGTCGAATGGTTTCTTCAGTGCCCCAATGAGCAAAAGTCGTCGTGGGAATCAACTGGTGAATCGGGTCTGGTCAGGTTCGATTTCAAGTCCAGATGCACAGGATTATCTATTAATCAAAACATCGCCATATACAGATCGATGTAACATTGCAAAGCACCTCTGCATAGCTCCTCGTATAACTGAGGAGTAAAATTAGCACGACAGATTTTAACTAATGTATTCAAAAAGAAAGTATTTCGAAACAACTATTTAGGCCTACGGCATATTAATAATAATAGGCAGTCACGGTTTCTCATAAACAAGCCTGTAAGTCTAAATAGGAGCCTATGTAACTGTATTTGGATAAAGTTGCCTGAGAAACGATCTGTTTGACGTTTGAGTCCGTAAAGGGCGATAACTTTGGTCGTGACAAACATGTTTGTAACTCAGACAATGTAACGCCTGTTTTTATGACATCTTTTGTTCAGGAGACAGACAGGCGGCGCCCTAGTTGGCGCAAATGACAGGGTTCCCAGAGAGAGACTGTAGAACATCAGCTGTTAAATACCGACTTGAAATGGCTTGAAGTTCTACCGAAAGATGAATGACGTTCACATATCTTGTGCTCTGCCGTTGTGTCAGATGCAATAATGATGGCTTCGTGAGAAAGTCAGCAGACCGAACAGCAGTCCCCCAAAGACGCCATCCCGATCTGGGTTGAGCCATCTTATGGTTGAAGTACAAACGGGACAACAGATTCGTTAGAAAGTCAGCAGAGCGAAAAGCAGTCCCCAAAGACTCCATCCAGATGTGGGCTGAGCCGTCTGTTATCTGAAGTGCAACCAGGACCAGAGCCGACAACAGACGGTAGTCTGTGCTTCACTTTACGGTGTCTTAGGGCGCTAAGTGTCAAGGTCTTATCCATTCCTGACCGCAGATACATTCGCTCTACTGTTCAAGATAACCTGGTGTTCAGCTACAGCGAACTTTCACATTCCTGCATAAAAGTTTTGCTGTGGCAAGCCATCTTTCTGGGATATTTTGCTCAGCAACCTAAGCTCGATAGTCTTATACAATTTTCTCAGGAAGCGCTTGAAAGCCAATATGTTCTATGATGGTTACTGTTGTCAGGTCAGAACATTATGAGGTGTCGCTATACACAATTTGCGATTACGAAAACAATAAACTAGGCAGGAAAGAGAGACTGAGATAGAGACTGAGACAGAGACAGAGACAGAGAGACAGAGAGACAGAGACAGAGAGACAGAGACAGAGACAGAGTGACAGAGACAGAGAAAGCAGTCCATTGTCCGTTAAAAAGATAGGCCTACGTGTAATTTATGTTCTGCTTTTAAAGTTGTCTCCATTATAAAAGGAACACTGCAGAGTTTTTCTCCTTAGCAATCCATGCGTAATAATAAGTTACCATTCCTCTGACGCTGTAAACAGTCTTCATAACAGCCAACAGTAATTTTCCTTTATATTATTTGACCATTTCATGCGAGTTACCCTCGTTTGCATCTGGATCATTCACAGGAATCACTGAAGGCGTGCATAGCTTCGGCTTAGTTAGTTATCACTTATCAGAAGTCGGCTTATGCATTTTAGATTTCTTGAAGTCGTATGGGACTGATAAATTTCATGCTAGGGATCTGAGCAGACTTTATTCTGACCAATCCAGCCTAAAATCGTGAAGCATTAGACATTCTTTCATTATCCATTATTATTATTAGACTAAAATTTCTCATACTTTTTGATCTTTCGAATGCCTACAGTTTACTTGACCGTTAGTCATGCGCTAAACAAACGCACTAGAACGACTAGAGTCCACCAACCATGTACGGTCAGTGTACTCGTAATGGCTGAATTGGCTAGTGGGCACAAGTGGAGCAAAGAAGACAGAAGGCGAAGAAAGAAGAAGAAGAAGAAGAAAGAAGAAGAAGAAGAAGAAGAAGAAGAAGAAGAAGAAGAAGAAGAAGAAGAAGAAGAAGAAAGAAGAAGAAGAAGAAGAAGAAGAAGAAAGAAGAAGAAGAAGAAGAAGAAGAAGAAGAAGAAGAAGAAGAAGAAGAAGAAGAAGAAGAAGAAGAAGAAGAAGAAAGAAGAAGAAGAAGAAGAAGTACTGTCAGGGTACTCGTAATGGCTGAATTGGCTGTGGGCACAAGTGGAGCAGAGAGGGCGCTACAACATTTCTGCCTTGGCGGGGATTTTGACCACCGACCTTTCTGCTGACAGTCTAGAGCTCTAAGCACTAGGCTATCGTGCAACCCTTAGACCTACATTAAAGCATCATTAGTCGGATGAGTATTTCCATATCACACAAATTCAATTGAGTACAATAGTAATGATGATGATGATGATGATGATGATGATGATGATGATGATGATGATGATGATGATGATGATGATGATGATGATGATGATGATGATGATGATGATGATGATGATGATGATGATATTATGATGATGATGATGATGATGATGATGATGATGATGATGATGATGATGATGTTGATGATGATGATGATGATGATGATGATGATGAGTTATGTGATGATGATGATGATGATGATGATGATGATGATGATGATGATGATGATGAAAATGATGATGATGATAATGATGAATAATAATAATAATATTCGTTCGTTAAATCAAATGACAAGTACGCAGTAAGATTACATGATATAGTAGTAGCAAATTGTAATAAGTTTAACCAGAGTCAAATTTAATTGTATGGCAGCCTGCAATGCGCCAAACTGTCCTACTGTTCAAGTTGCAGTCACCCCTAGGGAGTGGAAGGCTGAGTCAACCATCTCCCCGTCCCAGTACACCCGTGATCTTCAATATTTTATCTGGAATAGGTTTCGAGAGATTCCCGAAGGCGTAACAAAATAGCCAGACACATTATTGAGATTATTCTTTTAATTAGTAACGAGCTTAACATTTAAAATCCAGTATGAGTTGACTAAACCGTTCAACCAGATTTATTAGATCGATGCATCAGCTAAGTGCGGGATGTCTTACATTGGCTCCCTTTCCCGCAAATGATCACTTACCGGATCGCTGCCTTGGTTTGGCGCTGCCTCTCGGGTGTGGCCCATGTTTACTAACAGGAGCTCTGCTGCTGCACCTTGAGCGTCCAGCGCCGTGGCTCTCTCCGCTCCTCTAAGCAGGCTGAGCTTCTTGTCCCCCGGTCGCGGACATCTATTATGCAGCGCCGTGCCTTTCTGTTGCTGGCCCTGCGAACTGGATTTGTCTACCTGTGGATCTACGCCTAATGCCTAGAACCTCTGCGGCCACGTTCTACTCTAACCTCAAGACTGTTCTCTTTAGCAGGGGTTGGGTTGGGAGCGCTCCTTCGTAGATAATCTTGAAGGGGTGCTATATAAATCTCTTAAATGAATGATCTACGGTTAGCCGCAGAGTTTTACGCCGTTCTAACAAGATATAACCTACCGTATCCTCTGTGCACTCTCATCAGAATGAACAGCTCCCTCTTGGGAGGGTCTTTAACGTTCCTACATTGAGTATGCATCCAGGTGCATAGGCCTACGTTCGTGTCAGCGAAAAAAATGAAAGGCATTTCATCATCGCGTGTCAAAAATGTATACGAAGAAGATTACACTGAGCACGGCAAGCATTAGGACACTGCTGGGTTGTAGGCCTACCAATCCACAGTTGTACGTCTACAATGGTTTAATTTACTGCCTACGTTGAAGCCGCATGTGTTCGTAAACATTCTAAACTTGATCTTTTGTCTGATGAAATGCATGCTTGAAGAAGTTTAGGCTGCATAATAGTTCCGATTTTGGTTTGTCAATCAAGGCAATACACTAGAAACTCGTTATGACGAGGCTATAATTATTATTATAGCGAAGTAGTGTGAAAAGGAGTTAGTTTTCTACAGGTGTATTTATTACACGACCCAAGTCCACGACCGTCTTATTATAAGAACTCGTTTCATGATGGCAGCGTGAGTTTCCGGTGTATTGGTCATTCTATGCTATACATTTAAGCTTTTAGCTGGCAAAGAACTATACGCTGACCTATAAGAGTCGTTAACACTTTGTGGGACTATGCCCCGGTTTTTGTTTTCCTTCAATTCTTTTTATCAGAGAAGTGCGATCTTTGTTATTTCTACGCGAAAATAATTAACAATCAATCAAATAATTAACAACCAATCGAATAATTAACAACCAATCGAATAACCAATAAATCAAATCATTAAAACTCAATCGTTGTAGCCTATCATTGTCAATTGAGAAGGATATTCTTATAGCTACCTTTGTCAGCCCCTTAATATAACTGCTGAAAATGCAATGCATGATCCTAGTACCGAGCTACTGCAGTGTCTTATTCAACGGCTTTCGATCGATGTTTGATGCAGACGGCTGGAACGATCTAATGACGGCGATAAGTGCACAAAATGACGATACGATCTGCAAGTTCTTAGTTAACGTTGCATTCCGTAGGTGCACCGCAGATCGAAAAAATTCCAAACACTGTCCGTGATGACACTAGCTTGTGAAGTGTTCCGCCTGATGAGCAAGACTAGCTGGTAAAATTGCAATGCCCGTAAATCATGACCTTATCCTCTTCCGCGTCCCTCACCCTCTCCCTCTCCCTCTCCTCTCCCTCTCCCTCTCCCTCTCCCTCTCCCTCTCCCTCTCCCTCTCCCTCTCCCTCCCTCTCCCTCTCCCTCTCCCTCTCCCTCCCTCTCCCTCTCCTCTCCCTCTCCTCTCTCCCTCTCCTCTCCTCTCCCTCTCCTCTCTCCTCCTCTTCCTCTTCTCTCCTCCCTCCTCCTCCCCTCTTCCTTCCTTCCCCTCCTTCCTCCTCCCTCCTATATCTTCCTCCTTCTCCCTCCTCCCCTCCTATCTCTCCTCACTCCCTCCCTGCATTTATCCTCTTCCTCCTCCCTCCTCCCTCCTCCTCCTGATCCTCCTAAGCTTGAAGATATCATAAATAATGCCGTTGAATAATCAGTAGATTCGCCAATTCTTCAGTTACAGACCCAAAAATAGTAAACGATTTCAATGGATTATCGAGATTAATTTTGAACTCTTGTCAAATGAAACTAGTCTATGTAAAAGTGCAAAATCTATGCAAATAACTAGGGCAAACTTCTGTCAAGCCCTATAAGTTGTGTCAATTTTAAGCCAATGGCTGACCTCCAGTTGTGCTAACGGTACAGTGCGGGCCTGCTGCTAACGTATAACTGCCTGGGACAGTTGCTCAAGTTCAACTAAATCTAAGAAAGTTTATTAGGGCATATAGCCTAGTGGATCAAGTTAATTCGACTGGCGTGAATCGGTGTGCTAGATAATTTGAAATCAGTCTTTACGTTAGCGAAGAAATGCTCTCAGCAGGATCAGAAAGCTGTTGAATCGGAAGAAAATCGCGAATGGTCGGAAAATTCCGTCGAAAACATTCCATCGGCTCTCTTTGAAGATCGTTTGAAGAACGTCGACTTTGAGCAGAACGCTATCAACTAGCCACAACATGATATTAGACAGCGCCAAGGTCAAGACAACCGCTTTGAAGATCCGCCAGCGAGGTTTCTTTCTCTCCTCCGCCGGTGCATTGTCGACGCTGTCCGCGTAGAACAGGAAGGGTAACTGCAGCAGCAACTGAAGAAGCTGAAACAATTCGGGAAGCAAAATAAATACCGGTTCGAAAGTTTCACCTACGATTTCCAGATTCTCCAGTACGATGATCAAACGAAGCACGCGAGCGAGGATTGGTCCAAAGGCGGATGTCATTACGAGATAGTCGATTCCCTTAAACTTGTCTTTGGCAGCCTTAAAATTAGAAGCACACACAAATCCAATTATGACCAGAAGTATCAAAAAAATCCAGTAGAAGATGATAAAACGCTGGTTGTTGACGAGGGACGACTGTGTGACATCAGGACTGAAAACCTCGTTCTTAGAGAAGAACGCTAATGTAAGATACACCAGATTTGGTAATACACCGAAAACTATCACCAACGGAGACGTCATTGGAAAGATAGAATTCCGGTGATCGCAAGAATTTGAACTGGAACACAGTTGTCTTGAAAAGAAAACGTGAAGCTTCTGTTTTTTCTCGGGTTTTGACGGACGAGGTTTGACTTCATGCTCTTCGTGTGCTTTCGTGAACATCAAATGACTGATGACAAATTCTACAACCAAGAGAGAGAATTCAACACTAAACGGATAGAGAGCGTGTCTCACGTTCTCTTCCACATTCCCGAATGTACTTTTCAAACAGGTTCCATAAGTATCCGTAGAGACGTTACCAGGAACTTCAATCGCCATGGTGGTGTCTAGTGTTTCGTGCAGAGTAATGTTGAACCAGAGTCCAATGTTAGCCGAAACAACAACGGTGAGCGCTAGCTTAACGCAAAACCTGCGTATCTTGGAGACATTCTCTTTCAATACAAGTCTACGGAACTGCATGCAGAACAACATCTCCATGGCCATGAAAATTACATGCAGAACGCGGAAGACTGTGTCAGTGGCGTAGAATTGATACATGCTGACCACTTTCCACGATTCTCCGCAACTGGCTTCCGTATAAATCTGGAATATGTCGAGGAGACAGGCGAACGGGCAGAAGAAGATGATTCCGACAAGAGACAGGTTGTCACGCAGTATGGTATTCACTTGCACGTTCTGCCTCGTGTTATCTCGCAGATTAACTTTTCCAGCCCAGATCTGCTGGAAGAGCGTAGCCATGGCGACGATCCCGACAGCCATGCTTACAATGAGGGATACTGAAGCTGTCCTACCATCGTCGCTGTCGATGACGTACTGAGACAGCAGGCAGGAAAACTGCAGAGCAATCAGCAGCAGTAACACCGTCAGAAGTGTTGATTTCACCCACTGGTCATTTCCAGCTTCGTCCTCTTCGTTTTCGACTTCTTTCTTTTCCAGGTCATTCCGTAATTCCAGTGATCCATTTTCAAAAGAGTCTTTTTCGACGGGTTCTGCACTTGACGAACCAGTCTCGATATCGTCATTGGCGGATATCATTTTCTCACAGGACTATCTAAAGCAAATTATCCATCTAAACAATGTTAGAAATCTTCGCAAAAACAAATATACCCTCGTCTGTGCAGTAGTGCATTTATTTTTTCCACTTGACCTAATTTGGGCCAGAATAGGCTTAAGTAATTTTTTTATAAGCACTTTAATTTTCCCAGTTATGTTGATATTTTCTATTTGTCTGTTAAAGGAAAATAAAAATTGGCATGATAGAAGGATAATAAGGTGACAAATGTTCAAATGATGGGGTGTGGTGGCCAATTTTTTTAATTAGACAACTTGTTTTGACAGCACCAGCTGTTTAAAGAGGTACAATGTAGGCAAAAGCGACATCCCTATTGCCGCACATTAATCAGTTGGGTCCGTTTAGAAACGTGAGGACCATCCACCCTGCTTTGAGTAAACGAGAGGGCTCCGCTCCACTGAATTCCTACTTGAAATGTATAGAATCTAGTTTGTAAAGAACTGAAAATCTGCACTAAGATGAATAGAGTCGAACCGCAGGAGGTTGAGCATTGAGTGTGGAATTACACTTGAAACTCAGGCGAGTACGGTCCGTGCGCGGGGACTTAAACCTTTTTACCGCAAACTATTTTCCAAAGACGTATTGCGCAGCATGGCGAAATTTACTCCTCAAAGCATCTTTGGAACCATCAGTGATGAATGTGATTTTTATGTGTGTGTCTGGTAGGGTTTCCGAGTTGAGAAGGTCAAAGAAGCTATTTCTAATACTGCAGGACAATCGGACGACTTTCATTTTGAATGTCGCTTGACCTCTATTAGCCTATCAAATATTTAGATCTCAGTATTAAAATATTAATATTAAATATTAATGAAAAGTAATAAAATTTCTATTGCCAAATATTAAGATCCCGGTATTAAGATATTAGATTTAAGACTAACCATTCATTTAAAAAAAATATTAAGATTTTTATTCTCTTGGTGTTAAGATATTAATACTAACTATTAATTTAGAAAAATATTAAGATCTCTATAATTGTCAAATGTTAAATCTCGGAATCGTTGAGTCAGAATTAAGGTATTAACATAAAATAGGCGTACTAATTTTAAAAAACTATTAAGATCTCCATTGTAAAATAATTATTAGGATCTTGGAATCGTTGAGTTATTGGTCAAATTTTACACAGAGAGAGGCTCAGAGTCGCCACTGCACACAGTTAATTGAAATTCATTCCCTGAATTCATGGGTATTCATTGACTATATAAACAACGATAACATATTTTATTCTGGGCTGTGAGCCGCGCAGCAGACAAAAATTGATTAGAGGATTTCAATAAGCAATACGAGCCGCGAATATTCGAGATAGCTGGCTTCATAATAGTGTGATACAGTGAGGTTCTATTACTGTCACTCTTTACAGAACTCTATTGAATCTCTCCTGTAATGAATCAAAACGGCAGTTTTTAAAATTGCAGTTCAACTTTGAGTTTGCCTGCTAAAGAAGGTGCAATGTGTCTCCCCAGTTGGCCTTACACAAAAAGACTTTAGCTTACCGTAAATTATAGTTTTTAAGTCTTGAACTGTAACCAATTACACACATCTACATCAAATTTCAACACTTTGTCATACAATGCAACACTTTCTAATATAATATTCAAATGTTTTGAGAGTTTCCTGAAAAGATTTTTTCCACCTGTAGATCTGATAGTCTAATTGACACATCATTCTGCCAAGCCAACAATTAACCTGATCATCGCAGTGAATACATCAAACTACTTGTATAATGCTCCTACTATAAGATATAACAGTATTATTAAGAAAGTGTAGACTAAATCCGTATGCAATAAAACCTCGGAAGAACTTAACAATCAAATCACACTCACTGATCTGATACGTAGAAAACGCGGAGAAATTTTGAAGTTGTATACGCCCGTAGTTTTTACAGCAGTCGAAGTCCATTTAGGATCAGAACTTGCGAAGAGTGATGGCAAAATATCTTATATATAGGCCTACATGAGAAAATCAACACCTGCTTCTATCACAGACAAAACTTTTCAATAAGTAATGTTGGTAAAAGACATCGTTGTTCAGACGACTTATTGCAGAACCTTATCGTTCAATCCACACGAGCTTAGTCGGCAGAATCGCCTGTGGATTAACCAATATTTGCGAATCGGTTGTATAGGAATGCGCACGTTTTATAAATCCTTTCATTCGGCCAAGCAGCAGCGAACGGCTTACAATGGAGCTCCAGTGTTAGGTTCGCCGAATGAATGAGAAATGGAAGCTCACAGTCATAAAAGAGGCACATCGGTGCGATTTCAAAGACCGAAAAAGGTTGTTGCTGTGCTCAAGTGTGAGACTCGCTCTCTCAGTTGGGCGTGGTAGTTAATGGTGCCACCTTCTTTTTTATGTTGTATAACTTTCAGCAATCGCTTGACTAGCCTATATGTACGGATATGCTTTTAGTAAACACCTTAAATAACCGGTTGCCTATATATAGTAAACATCAGTGACCGGTTGCTTTTAGTAAACGCCTTACATAACCGGTTGAACGGCCCAGTTTTTGATGTCAGTGTCCGACAGTTAATACCCCGCTCTAAGAATCTGGTTAGAAACTTTTCCGTTGCATGGGCGCTGTCGCAAATGGGACTGAGGATGATGACGCAATCGGTTTGGCACTCGTAACACAATGACAGGGCATACAACCGCACGCTTGCATGTGTCACACCACAAGCAGTCAAGCTTAGGGCAAATTATATACAGAATGCAGTCTATGTATGCATGTATGTATGTATGTATGTATGTATGTATGTATGTATGTATGCATGTATGTATGTATGTATGTATGTATGTATGTATGTATGTATGTATTTACATGTATGTATGTATCACTGTGTGTAATTTTTGATATTTAGTTAACTAGTATGTATTTTTGGTACCCTCATGCATATGCTGCCACGTTTCCCATGTACATGGGTAACCCTGTGTATGCTATGTATGTATATTTGTATGTATGTTGCCTACTGAAGGAATATGTTATGTTATGTATGTGTATGTATGTATGTATGTATGTATGTATGTATGTATGTTTGTATGTATATATGTATACATGTAAGCACGCTTGTATGTATGTATGTATGCGTTTATGTATAATCGTATATGACTATTTATATAGCGCCTTTCAGAAACCTAACAAGGCGTTAAAAATGGCTACCTGACGTAACATAATAATATGATATAAAAGGGTGCACTCTAAGATTGGCTACAGGTTTTTCTTGGTCTTTTACCTGTCTGTGGCAAACCATACAAATCATTCACATCGTTCGAATCAATTTTTAATGGCAACCGTTATATATATATATATATATATATATAATATTATATATATATATATATATTATATAATTATATATATGCCACAATGTCGTCCTTGCAGTGTCAGTTTGACCTGTAATCCACCAATTGCAGGTTCCAGCCTTCCATGCAGACTCTGTGCAACGACCATGTTCGCAGCACGCGCACACACGCACGCAAACAAACACACGCACCCACACACACACACACACACACACACACACACACACACACACACACACACACACACACACACACACACACACACACACACACACACACACACACACACACACACACACACACACACACACACACACACACACACACACACACACACACACACACACACACGGTCTCGGTCGACCATCTCGACCTTCGGAGATTCCTGCCTTTTCTGCCAATGACTTTCTGGACATGCTCACCGCGAAGACTGACCGTCTTCGCGCATCTACGACAGACGCTCCTCCTCCAACATTCTCCTCAACGACGTCTGTCTTCGAAGGCTTCCGACCTATTGTGGAGTCGGATCTACGCTCGGTTTTTTCTTCTGTGAATTTAAAATCGTGTGAATTAGACTCTTTACCTCCTTTTATTATAACTGACATTCTAGATGATATTGCTCCTTTCTTTCTGTACCTGTTTAATAGATCACTTTCTGAGGGTTGCATCCCTGCCTCGCAAAAACGAGCCGTAGTCTTTCCTGCACTCAAGAAGGCCAATCTTGACCCTAACCTCTGTCAAAACTATCGACCAATTTCAAATCTATCTTTTCTGTCTAAGACTTTAGAACGACTAGTATCGTTGCAACTTCTCCCCTATCTTGAGCACTCGGGACTCCTTCCCTCCCACCAGTCTGGTTATAGGGCTTACCACTCAACAGAAACAGCCCTACTCTCCTTGCTTTCTGATATATATTCAGCTGTTGACAAGTCTCAAGTTACTCTTTTGGCTCTCTTTGACGTCTCCGCAGCCTTTGACATGGTCGACCATGAAATTCTACTACAACGGCTTGAGACCTCCTGTGGACTCAAGGGTCCTCCTCTCCTTTGGCTTCGGTCCTACCTGTCTGATCGCACCCAAATGATCATCTCTGGTGACTCCAGGACTCAGTGGGTCCCTGTTATTTTGGGTGTTCCTCAGGGTTCTGTCCTAGGCCCGCTCTTATTCATTTTATACACAGCTAATATTCCCTCTCTTTTCCCTAACCACTCTGCGACTGGCCACCTTTTTGCTGATGATGTCCAAGCTTGTGTCCATGGACCCCCTTCTGCTCAACTCCTTCTCGCTAGTCAAATTGAGGCTCTCTCCCAAGATCGTCATCTCTGGATGTCTTCTAATCGTCTTTCCTTAAACTCTTCTAAAACCCAGCTAATTTGGTTTGGAACTCCTCAGCAGCTCAAAAAACTTGACTATGCATTACTCTCTGAAAGGTTTCCTCGTTTTACCTTTTCGTCTAGTGTCCGAGACCTGGGTGTCACTCTAGACAGTTCTCTAACTTTTATTGAACACATTGCCATGCTTACTCGCTCTTCCTACTTCCAACTAAGGCGTCTCAGGGCTATTCGCAAATCTGTTTCTTCCTCGACCTTTACCTCAATTGTCCACGCTTTCGTCTGCTCTCGAATAGACTACTGTAATTCTCTCCTTGTTGGTCTCCCTAAGGTTCGACTATCTCCTCTACAGTCAGTACTTAATGCTGCTGCTAGACTGATTGCTCGTCTTCCTCGATTCTCTCACATCTCTACATTCATGGTTGAAGAACTTCACTGGCTCTGAGAGCTATTACTGGCTCTCTATCTGTCCGAATACAATTCAAGGTTCTTATTTTAGTCCTTAAGTCTCATCTGGGTCTTGCTCCGAAGTACCTTTGCGACCTCATGCTTCGCCCACTCTCTGCCACTTCGCTGCGTCCTCTCCGATCCTCTGATCGGCTTTGACCTTTGTTCCTCGTGTCAGGACTGCAATGGCTCAATCCAGATCCTTCGCCTGCATAGGTCCTTCTCTGTGGAATGGACTTCCTCCACCGGTTCGCTCTGCCATCCTTTCTGGTAGTCTCTCCTCATCTTTTTACTAAACTAAAATCCTGCCTTTTCTCTCGGGTTGCTCGCACTGGGAGCGCTTCTGAAAGGCTTTGCTGTGAGAAGCGCTTTATAAATAGCCAAATACAATACAATACAATACACACACATGCATCCACGCACACACACGCGCGCGCGCACACACACTGTCACAACGCGACAGAACTGATATTTGCATTGTTTTCAGGATTGAACTTTATTTGTGGTTCGACGGTCGAAGAGCTGGAACTAAGTCTCCGCTATGTTCTGGGGGCACGGGAGCATTACTTTTTACTTTAGTTTGATACTCTACTTTTCACTTTGTACCGATAATATTTAGTTTTACGTTACACTGATACTTTTTTCTTTTAACTTTATACTGATACCATTTACTTTTTACTTTATTCTGATATTTTACTTTTGCTTTATACTGGGGTCTACATAGCTGGCGATCTCTGACCGCATAAAACAGTCAGCGCTTTTCCAAGTAGCAACAGCGGCCATCTTTACAGTCAACAATAATATTGACGATCATGTTAGAGTAGGCCTATGATAAGTGACCTGCGGTATCTTCTGTCAAACAGACTATACCGCTGGATATATTATAATCCTTCGACACATACCCACTGTTTGGCATTGTTTGCACGAAAGATATATATGAAAGCAAAACAGTACTAATACTAATGCAAGTGTCGTATGCCTGGACATGCGTCCTTCCAATACGTTTGCACTTGGTTGACTTAGGGCGCAGTTTTATCAAACAGATGGTCACACACGGATTTTGCTGGATAATTCTCGTTTGTTTGGACATCTACTGTGCGTTAGTATGCGTTCGTAAAGACATTTCTCTAAGTTATTTCTTAGTGATTTCGATGCTATGTTCAGCCGTTGTTGTCGCGGTTACGTGCGTAAACATGCATGGACTCTGCCAGGCAAAGGGGTTTCAGGTTATCACAGTGCCACGCTCCATTTGGGTAGACCAAGCGTGTCCGTGAATTTGTGCCGACCGTTCTGCTCCGGTGACTCTCAGCGACCAATTGCAGGTGTCCTGCAACTGATCCCTCTAAAAGTCTCACCCTGCATGGAGAATCTTTTTTGGTACAACTTCCCCTCTGAAAAATCTCTTTTGGAGTAAATTCGCCCCTCCGGAGGCTAAACTCGAAAGCAAAGTCTCCGGTGTTGGAAAATGTTTCATCCCCATTGAAATAATTTCTCGGGGGAGACTTTATTTCTTTGAGATATATATACCCAGTCACGTTTGTGTCATAGTTTGTGATAATATTAAGCAGCTTGATTTTATAATTTCATTGCAGAATCATTTATAGGTGACAATCAATGCTACCTGGCACATCATTAACATAATTAATATACATGGCTGTCATTAAATAGTAATTTAGCTACTTGCGATTTGTTTACCAGTAGACTCTGCTTCGGGTTGGGAGGGGTGTGGGGAGAAAGACATTATGTCGTCAAACCGACTGCAAGAAATGTCGTCTTCCACGGAATCAGCAATCAGCAGCAGACTGAGCAAAGGGATGCCGGACGGTACTTGCCTACGGTCTTATATGATTGGGGAGGACTGCTCGCTGTTGTGGTTCTTGTGTTGAGACCTTCGCCTGTCGAGGAAATCAGGCTGCTATATAATTATAATATTTTGTTACATTACTAATGCAAACAATAATGTTACTCTTTCTACTATCACTACTGCTGCAACCTCTACGGCTACTACCACTCCCACTATTAGACCTATTAGACCTACAACTACTACTAGTTACATTGACACATTACCTGAATAGTACTAATATCGATGATGACTATGACTACAACGACGACAACGGTAATAATAACAATAATAACAACAATTATAACGATACTGATAACAATAATGGCTTAGTTGTTGTTATTGTTGTTGTTGCTGCTGCTGCTGTTGATGATGATGATGATGATGATGATAATAATAATAATAATAATAATAATAATAATAATAATAATAATAACAATAATAACAACAATTATAACGATACTGATGAAGATAATGTTGTTGTTGTTGTTGTTGTTGCTGCTGCTGTTGATGATGATGATGATGATGCTGCTGCTGCTGATGATGATGATGATAATAATAATAATAATAATAATAATAATAATAATAATAATAAAATAATAATAAAAATAATAATAATAATAATAATAATAATAATAATAATAATAATAATAATAATAATAATAATAATAATAATAATAATAATAATAATAATAATAATAATAATAATAATAATAATAATAATAGGGCGTAGCATGTTTACAGCGGCAGCTCTTTACCTGCTCAATTAGTGACTGATACTGAAAGCTATAGGCTAATTATAATTATTGTACGAGGTCAAGTGTTGTGACTGAGCTGTTGGACGATAGTAATAATTATAGAAGCAAATTATAGCCTAGCAGGCGTATAACAAACAGGCACAGATAAATGCTATAGACGTAGCCTATGTATACTCAGAGTGTATCCGGTGCTATCGGCGAGACTCGAAATCTAATGAATTTCCCCAATTTAATTGAGCTCAAACCGTGAAATTTATGCAGCCACGATTAGTAATGGTCTGCATCCAAAAATTTAGGTCCAGCTGTGAAAGGTTAATGTGCATGCTGAGAATACCTACACAGTACACACACAGTTTCATATGTTAGATTCCAGTGTCTGGACAACGGAGTTTAGGAATTTCCCTCAATCTGTTCGAGCTCAACCCACTGCTTGCATGGAATTTATGCAGATTTATTTAGTCGGTCTAATCTATATTGGTCTTCGTTGAATTAAGCGTCAATGTATGCATTCTCTCCCTCTGTATGTAGACATATATATATATATATATATATATATATATATATATATATATGCGACGTTGTGCGTATTTATATATGTCAGTGCAGGGCCTATATGTCCGTAGAGTTGCACGGGGTAACCTTGAGTAACCGCTGGAAAACCCTAGTTTTCCACAGGAATTTGCTAGTGCGAAATACATACATGCATGTATTCCTTGTAGAAAACCTTAAAGTGCCGCTATAAAAATCTGAGATGAATGAATGAATATATATATGATGCTTTTTTATAGAAATGAATGTTCCGGAACTGAACAAATTCAGAACAATTATGGAAGGTTTCCGCAGAAGGGCTAAATCTCTGCCTCTTATTTTAAAACATATTAAAACTGGAAAATGAAATAATATCTTATAAATCATTCATTTATAATAATTATTGTTTGTTCAATTGTTATGTCAGACAATTCAGGAATGGCATCCGACGGCATTACTTTGATCATCGTTACTTCTGTCACCTCTGCCATTATTTCTTCACTTATTTTAGGCTTTTAACTTACAGGAAAATGGCTGTTTGATGATGACCATTGATCCGTAATTTTGTTCATTTCTAAAGTTTTGTTTAGGGGCCGTCCGTAAATGACGTCACGCAATTTTGGCCGATTTTTAACCCCCTAGGCCTCGTCACACTTCGTCACAAAAAGTAACACCCCCTGAAAATGACGTCACAAAGCTCTGACCCCCCAAAATTTCCATGGCGAAGCAAAATGCTCCTTCATGGAACAAATAGGGAAAGCATGAATATTTTAAAATCTATCGGTGACCAAATATTGAAATAATTAGAAAATTATTAATAATGATGCCCGCATACATTAAAATAATTAAATAAATAATGAAAATTTAATCCTCAAAATTAGTGCTGTTGTTAATAAAATTAAATTGTTGTTAATTGTTAAATTTTATAACATAGACCCCCACCCCCATGTCACACATCGTCACATTTCCGACCCCTCCCCCCTAGGTGCGTGACGTCATTTATGGACGGCCCCTTAATGGTTTTTTTGAAAACGTGCATCATTTAAACGTTTTATAGTTCACTTTATAAGCTAAAACAAAACAAAGGCGGCAGACGTCGCAAATGAGTATAATTTATTTTAACGATTTATGTTAACGACGATAAATGAAATCTGAGGTATGATGGACGGTGTACAATAATTATACCAGGGGCATATTTTTTATGGAAACAAACATGAAAATATCAATAGACACTGAAAACACTGAGATTAAATTTAAGAAACTAACTAATTTTTTATTAAAAATTTAAATTAACTAAATCATTTTTAATAGCAGAAAAAGTTCCAGGAACGCCGTTCCGGAACGATCTGTCTGAGAAAAGCACTGTATAGTATAATTTGTGGGGCGCGGTGGTGTAGGGGTATGTTTGGTGCCTTGCAACCGGAGGGTTGTGGGTTCGAATCCACCTCAAGGGGGTATATTCGGTACCTTGCAGCCGGAGGGTTGCGGGTTCGAATCCACCTCAAGCCACCGCGTAGGGACCCTGGGCAAGTCCTTCACTCGCAATTGCTCATGCGCTTCGGCGTGAAACTCCGATTCAGTGTCCGCGCTGTAGTCGGGAGCGCCTCTGAGTAGAAATCATGAAGGGGCGCTATATAAATATATGAATGAATGAATGAATGAATGAATGTATAGGCGACACATACGAATTACGAAATTATATATGTATAAAATATATGAATTACGCAAGTATAAATGACTAGAGGCTTCTCGAAGTTATCTCAAGGTTAGCGTCTAGACATATGTCGCAAGTAAGCCTCTAAAAAACATGCAGTTCACCTGCAACTTATGCTCCCAGTAATATCTGAGCAAACTGCGTGCCAACGAATGAACTCTCTGAACTAAGTCTTTACGAATAATGCTAATGTCATCATTCTGAGCAAAGAAAGAGCGCCTGTCACTGAGACTTTAACGACGATATAAAATATAATTATAGCCTATACATGCACACATACACGCATACCCAGCGATTAAAATGGTGAGGGGACCGTGGGAACGGCTTTCCCACTAATCTCGAAATTCTATGCTTGCGTTCCCACTGCTTACCATGCAATGAAACCCTGATGACAGTCGTAACAAATGCGTTCCGATAAAAAATTGTTCTTCGGAGTTCCCACTGTTCACCCAAACCACTTTAACCACTGCGCATACATACATACATACAATGTCATACATGCATACATACATACAAACAAACATATATATACATACATACATACATACATACATACATACATACATACATACAGTATACATACATACATACATACATACATACATACATACATACATATTATACATGCATGCATGCATGCATACATGCATACTGTACATACATACATACATACAGATGCACATACACATATATACACACTAGACGTAGCTACCCGGCTTCTCACGGGTTATCTCTACCTTTATATATCGTTCCCGCTTGATTTGCGTAGTTAACTTTGGCTGATCAGGCTGGTACTCACCAGGTACGCCCGTGTATTTGAATTTGCTCTATCTTATATCGTTCCCGCTGGATTTGAAAATGCGAAATGTAAACCTTCGCCTTTTTCTATAGCGACCGAATAATTATTGCCTCGACCCTGCTCACTTTTCAATGAATTGATCGGATGAGTCCCAACCCTTCACCACCGCTCGCCTGTTTGAATGGACGCCACGCCATTTAGTATCCCCGTGCTAGCCAAAGATTTAAATTTCTGAAATAAGCCAGCATCGAGAAGCGAACCGAGATCCGCATGCTCTCTTTCACCGAGGCGCATATGAGACGCAACATGCGCAGCTCTTACCAATGTAGATAGATGACGTCTTTGCTTGTCGGAAAATCCCGACATGCAATGCGAATGATCTATTTAGGAGGCCGTGGGCCGTTTGACGTCTTGAGAAATCAGAAATGGCGGCTTAATTTTGCAATGAATTGATCGGTTGATCGGACGGTACTCACCACTTCGAAATTTTAAATCGTCCATATATCGGCATTTAAAGTAAATGCGAACTGAAAGTAGAAGCGTTTACCTCTGTTTACACAAATTCGCGTAAGAACATTGTGTAAAAATTTTCAAATCGCTAAAGCGCTCCCTTTCGGAGCCTTTAGTGGGACGGACAAACCAACAAACATACAAACAAACAAACAAACGGAAGGACAAACTTTTAGCCTTATATAATAGAAACATAAATACATACATGCATACACACATGCACATACACATATATACATACATAAATACAGACATACATACATACATACATACATGCATGCATGCACATGCACACTCACATACATACATACATACATACATACATACATACATACATACATACATACATACATACATACATACATACATACATACATACAAACATAAATACATACATACATACCTACATGCACACATACATGTATAGTTAAACATACATGCATGTATGCATACATACATACATATGTACATACATACATAGACACATAAACACACACACACATAATGACATACATTAACCACGCATACATTTACTAACTGTGTGATGTCGTGACATTCTGATGCATCGTCAACACGACTCAGCTCGCCAGAGGTCACCAGTAGAGCGAGTGAGGTACCGTGCTTACCGCATTCCACGACTCTGATACCAGAAGCATCTAATAATAGGAATGTTTAGGTCTGGCGAATACAACTGGTTACATCCCTTCCTTTATCAGTCGTTATGTCATAAATTTTCCTTGACTTACTAAACGAATAAATTTAGAGCCGTGGGTCCCTCTAATGATAAAAATAGCTGCAACGATAATAAACAGTACTGTTGTAAAAATAGCAACATTAACAATACTCTTGCCTAGACTGAAATAGCAATTAGCTCAGTAGGGTTTTTGAATTTTCAAAAGACTTTCGCGATAATTTTGTCGTGATGATGATGGTGATTATGATAATGATGATGACGATGATGATGATGATGATGAAGGTGAAGCGATGATGAATATTCGGTACAGCTGGATGATAAACAGTACTGTTGATGATGATACTCTTGCCTAGATGATGATGATGATGATGATGATGATGATGATGATGATGATGATGATGATGATGATGACGATGATGATGATGATGATGATGATGATGATGATGATGATGATGATGATGATGATGATGATGATGATGATTATGCCTTTTAGTTATAGGCGACTTTTGACAATCATCCGACGATGTTATGCATATCTAATCTGAATACAATTTCCATGACCTTTCGTTATCGTTATTCGTTAACTCAAAATTTCGAAGGCGTTGCTATAAGGGTATAGTTCACAACAGGCTTCAAATTCAGAAATAGAATTAAAGAAAAAGAAAGTCATGCAAAATATAAAAAAGTTCTTACACAAATATTTTACTAGCAGTGCTGAAGCATACTTAATATTGAGCAGAGCTTAAATTTTACAGATTTGGCCTAATTTTTTATTTTAGTTTTTTAATATGTGAAACGCATACAACTTTGATTCCTAAATATTTACAACTCCGTTACTTAAAATACACAATACAATATACCGCCACTGCTTATAATTAGTGATTAATTAGTATTAAGTGCATTAAATTATTACACAGCAACCTACATTATTTTGACGACAAATTATCTACATGTACCATTAAATAAATTCATTTTAATGGAAAAATAATGTAACGGAGTTGTAGTAACGGAGTTGTAAAATATTCACAATTAGGTCTCCATGCTTACCGGACCAGTTAAGATGCAAAAAATAGTTAGTTTATAGTGGCCAGGCTGTCAGTTTCAATATTATTTTTGAAAGCAAAAAATTATATATAATTATATATACGCAAAGTGCAATAATTACAGACACGGAGTTGTAAATCTTTTTATACTATTACGTTACCGGATAAATTTCCGAAAATTGTCAACAGAAGCAACATCCATATTGATTTCTTGTTGGTTAATTCAAAGCAGACATGTTCCATGCTATCGAAGATGTCAATTCAAAAACCGAGAGTTTTCAATTTATTCCACAGATGGCAGCAACCCATTCGTAACGGTATTATAACCAATATTTGAATACAGAGGGTTTTATTTATTTTTTTAATTATTTAGTTTGTTAATAAGTTAATAAAACCATATAGAGCAATGGATATATGTAAGTTAATGATCTAAAAATGATAAAACATCAGTTCAGCGTTTCAGCTGTTACCCTAGCGTAACGTTGAATTGACTCACCATTAGAAAGGACAATGCAATTTCGGGTTAAAATTGGACTTTATTAAGGGTTAATTTAGGAGTGAAAAGCCTGTGGGGTGACAATTAGAGGAGCCCGAGGCAGATGACCGTGGGTGGGCGACGGTAATGGACCTAATGGTGGGGAAACTGAGAATTGCAGAATTCAAGGGAGGAGTCGAAGTGCACTCTGGTTAGACCTATAATACATGGATCGGTTGGAGAACTTTTCTTATGTCTTTTTTTTCTGAATTTCTAAGATTTTCCATTTTCTACAAAGAAATTTGATGACTTTCTATCAATTGCTTTTTTAATTTCCCAGAAGTTTACTGTTCAGTATTTAATAGGAAAACATCACCCAAACGATTTGCCGACCAACTCAATGAAATGGTCTCGAAACCAACATTAATGGCAACCATGGACAGACTGCCTCCGGATCCACGTTTGAAAGTAATAATAATAATAATAATAATAATAATAATAATAATAATAATAATAATAATAATAATAATAATAATAATAATAATAATAATAATAATAATAATAATAATAATAATAATAATAATAATAATAATAATAATAATAATAATACTAATAATAAATAATAATAATAATCTTCATTTAATGTTTCAGACTGACAAGTACTCAGGATGATTACAAATCATAGTATGAACGGATGATCACAGGTTATTACAGGAGTCGAATTTTACTGTATGGCAGCCATGCAAGGCGTCCATCACGTCCTACCACTCATTTTTCAACGCCACCTAGCGAATGAAAAGGTTGAGTCGACCTTAGGGAGGGTATCGGGAAGCGATCCCGGTTCCGTTGCCTCTACGCGCCAGAGTGCTACCATTACCCTAAACCTATATTAGGAGGGAATGTGAGTATGGGAAACACTGTATCTGTAATTAGTAACTTCTATTGCGCCGGTGTCTAATGCACAAGGAATCAACCGATGGTGCACCAAGACGAAGCTATAATTAATCAGGTCAATATCCAGTGGATCATTCCTCTAATGTTCTCAACACTTGTCAAAGATTTTGCCCAATCGGTGTTTTGGCTGGATCCACACCAATACATGTGCATGTAAGTAGCCTACATGGGCGTATTTAGAGGTGGTTTTACGGGTTCAACCTCCCACCCCAAATAAGTTTCCGAAAAAATTATATGCTTTTACATGCAAAATACCAAAAAAGCTTAATTTTGCGACAATCTCCAATGAAATCCCCCCAGAAATCTTAAATATATATTCGTTTATATATACATATATATTCGTTTATTATATAATTATATTCGTTTAATTGAGAAAAACAATATGACAAAAACGCAGAAATGCTAACATGAGTGATAATGGATAATTAAAGTTCATTAGAAGATTTTAGAATAAACTAGTAAATATTTTTATATAATGATCTGGGAATAAATTGAGAGTTGTCCTTGGGTGGGAGAATATGGTTGTGTACTCTAGGTCAGTGCTTTCCAAAGTGGTGGTCCGCGGACCGGTGCCGGTCCGCGAGCCCTCAGTTGCTGGTCCTCAATGTGAGTCAAGAAACTGGTCAAACTGTTTTGGAATCAATAAAAAGTTCCACCATATTTTTCATATAAATTAATAGTTTCATAACAATTATAAGTTATAACAAGAAACACTTATTAGACTAGAATATAAAGGGCAATAGAGTCATAGAATTGCATGGCTAAGCATGCATTTGAATCAAGTCTAATACATAGGCTATTTGAGGAAATTATATAGGTTATCGAAAAAGAGAAATAATTATTATAATTCATAAATTGGGCACCGGTCCTCATGCAGTGGGAAACTTCCTGCCGGTCCCTGACACTGAAAGTCAATTCCTGCCGGTCCGTGACACGGAAAAGTTTGTTAAGCACTGCTCTAGGTCTTAATTGGTGAGAGGAGAGGGGTCGGAGTGGAGTTAGGAGTTGGTGAAGTACATGCTTGGGGTTGTGTAATATGGAGAAAAGGAGTTTCGCATCGGCTATATTGGCAAGTTCAGAGACTGTTGGAAAGGATTGCTCTAGGTAACCTAGGCGTTTGGCTCTTTTAGGAGTTTTTCCAGGCGTTCTTTATCGGAAGCCAGCGTGGGACCCCACCAGGATGGGGAGGCATATAGAAGTTTAGCAACGGTAGTGGCTTTGGTTACATTATGGATGGATGAGGAAGAAAGGCCATGGGTTTTGAGTTTTCTGATAGCATAAAAAGAGAAGGAGCAAGTTGCTGTGAGGTGGTCTATATGGGCTGTGAGTTTGAGATTATCTTGAAGGAAATATTTTCCTGGCTACGCCCATGCATGTAAACTTTTTTCCATAGCGACTGTTTGAACTCGAACCTGCTAATTTATCAGTGAATTGGTCTGGTGACATCCTTGACCACCGCTACCCATTGGAATGGGTGTCATGCCATTTAAGGTCGCGGTGTACGAACCGTGCTAGCCCGTGATTTAAGTCTCTGAAACAATTCACCATCGGTATGCGAACACTGGCACCCACACGTCCTGCACCTTGACGTTTCGCCCTAGCTAATCGCTGGTATGTAGGAGGAATGGCGAAAGGGAAAGAATGTGTCCCCTTAACTGTGGATTGACGCCACAGGAGAGAAGTTGAGTACAAGAAGAGTGCATTTCCTCTTTGATTGGGGGATGAACTGACGCCAGACGTAATATGACGAACTGTGTAAGCGCTCCACTTTTCCTGAAACCCGTTCTCGTCTCTGCGGGGCTTCCTATCATACGTAGGCCTATACCTACATAATTGAAGTCATAAAATAGACAATTATGACCAATATCGCGGGAAGGCGCATACCACTCGACGTCGATGCGCATCAATGACAAGCAATTTCCACGAATGAAATGCGTTTCTAGTGTAGGCCTATTAGACCCGCTGCTTAGGTAATAGGCCCACACAACGTCTTGTTTACACAAAATATATTGCAGTGAACGGCTCTGTATTTACATAAATATGCATGTACCGACCTAAGACGTGTAGCTTACAAGACGTGTACCGTTGCTGTAGGCCCCATGTGAGGATGCCTTAGAAGACGGACAGGAGGCCAACATATGTCGAGATGTGTTATGTTTCTTTCGGATTTTTAAGAGTAGGTCTGTGCAGTCGGGCAAATTGGCCCACACTCTACAGGCCTGTGTGATATATATATACTGCCGAGGTTGAATGAAATTCTTTTCAGTTAGCCGCACACGGTGAGCTGGGTAGCAGTGAGAGGAACAGGTAAACCAAATAGAGGCTGCGTGCAATCGTGCACGAAGTGGAAATAGCGGTCCCTCAAAAGATTCGCCGAAGCAGAACGCAGCTGGGGGGGGGGAGGACTAGAGACGTTGAGACCGGTGTTTTTAGCGCTGCATAGGCAAATACTGACCTACACGATCTCAGCGAATGAGACGTCTCATGACTATACAGAATTGGTGACATGTCAGTGAGGGCTGGCTGGAGTTTGGATCTCTTGAGACGACAAGTTTTGTTACCTATTGGACGCCAGCTCGAGTAGATAATTTATATAGTAAGTGGCTTTTGTGGGCTTAAGTATGCGCGCCTGTGCTTTTATGACCTATAGAATGCCTAAATGCCTGTGCACAGGCCTATGAAAGGACTGTAATTTAAGCCGGTGACTGATAGATTGTGTATGCGCCGCAGTACGCGTTGGTGAAAGGCTCGGTTGTAAGCGGCGCTGTGTATTCGAAGTATTGGCCAGTGTACGTTGATAGTGTGTTGTAGACGGACCAAGTAGGGACAAAACGTTGAGGCATATCAGCGCCATAGGTCGAAATGATTCCGGTCCACTTTTCCGAATCTGTTGCTCTGGCCAACGTGAAGAACTATGAACTGAATCGCTTTCTGAGTGTCTGCGACCAGTCGGCTGCGAAGCGGGTCAAGTCGGAGATCAGGTTCGGGGAGGTGCTCGACTCGGTCGCGTTCCGTGACTCTCTCGTCATCTACCTGGACAGCACAAGGCGACGATTTCGCTCGACCGTCTTCTACGAACCGAGGTACCGTCCGAAGGGGTTCTCAGAGACGTGCTACGTTTCTCCCCGACACACCTCCCTCTCCTGCGAATCGGCCTCCGAATACCACCCGAACAAGGTCACACGTCGGTGGTACTCCTCTTCGCTCACATTCAGTCCGAGGGAGTTCGACTCCGGGATCAACATCGTCGGACCAGACGACGTTTTCGCCACGCCGGAAGTGACCCTCAAGAAATCTGGAGCACGTGACAAGGAAGTCGTCGGCAACGGGCGCCATAGAAGCACAATCGAAGTGAAAGTGTGCAACCCGAAGGACAAGAAGAATCCTTCCGACAGAAATAATAACGTAATCGGCGACGCAAACTACACGATTCATTACCGTAACGGCGACGTTCGGGCCACTCCTGACGAGCAGGTCGTGTTCAGGGCGGCAGTAAAGGTGTTTGGAAACCCCGCCTAAAAACGAACACTTCGCTGTTCATCATGAATTCATTCGAAAAGTTAAGAAGTGATGATTACTAAAAGGCTTACGAAGTTCAGCGAACTTGTGCAATGTTACTCCGTGAAGGAGTGGATGTTCCGAGTACAATACTCTCTGTCGGAAGGGATTATTTTGGGACTGTGTACATACATGTGACTAAGTGCAATCTTTCTCTAACTGGCTCATAATGTAATTCGTGACTTAACAGGTCGGTAGTGGCGCTGCATGAACAAGCAGATGTTATATTATATCAATTCAAATCGCTGGAAGTTTTGTCAAGAAATGCCAAGGTATAGCTGAAAAGTGCCTTCTTCTTCTTCTTATTTCTCTTCCGTCAGTTTCCCGACGATGAGGCCCTTATGAAGCCTCTCCATTGTTCTCTATTCTGTACTATGCTGCCGATCTTTGTTATGTCTGTACCACTCTTCTGTAGGTCGTCTTGGATGTTGTCCATCCAGGTCTTCCGTTGCCTTCCCCTGCTCCTCTCTCCCTCCACGTGACCGTGTAGCGCCGCATTGGGCAGTCTCTCTCCCGCCATCCGTCTCACGTGTCCGTACCATCCAAGTCTTCGTTTCCCAATTCTCTCTATCACCGTTTCCTCCGCTCCGAGGTCTTTTCTTGTTTGATCATTCCTTATTTTGTCTCTCCTGCTTCTACCCATGATTCTCCTCAACCACCCCATTTCTGCCACCAATAGTCTTCTCTCATCCTCTTTCCTCAGGCACCAGCACTCCGATCCGTATAGTAATACTGGTTCCACCAGGGTATAGTAGAGTTTCATCTTGGTCCTGATTGAGAGGCTTGAAAAGTGCCTTAGCTGATTGCAACAAGCATGGCCTTGGCATGTACCCGGAAAATACGAAACTGTGTGCGATGTGCTTGAATATGACATTTAAAGCAACGGGACATGAATGACTAAAAGGTTTGAGGTTGTTTGCAGGCCATTTTGGATGCGGTACAGTATTTGCAATATAATGTCTAATGCCATCTTTATGATAAATGGCTTAGACACGTACCTATGTGGCACGCCAGTGGCACCATCGGCGAATTAAATGATGCTAATTATACGTTTAACCAGCAAGTGTGAGCTTTCATTTTCTTATTGTGAACAAAATTTTGGCTGGACTATGGCGCAGATTTTGTTCGCATGGTATGCTCTATCATAATACATGAAGATTAGGCCCATTTATAGGCCTAGGTATGCAGTAGGAGAATCGATCCGGTTATAATTAATTTGAATTTTTCCTGTCTCATAGCCAGACTTGGCTAATTTCCTCTAAACGAGTCAACTTAGGTTAAACCACAGCTCGGTCGATATCAACGTTTGAGTGGTTGTAAATGTTTATCAACACAGAAATTGAATCTGGATTGCGTCGTTCCAAAGTACATAGCCTCTCAGTCATCTAAGAATATCTACACGTGTACAATTTAGCATAAATGGGCCACACCCCGTAATGTCTAAGATGTACCCTAGACTCTGAAAGGCTATAGGCTACCGATATGCTTACATCTGTGTACTGGAATATCGTCAGACATCCCAAGAATTTTGCATTTGCATTTGGACCACATATTTGTCACACGCTCTTAGTGGTATAGGCTACAGTTTACGACCTAATTATCTCTCTACTTTAATACAGTTTGATTACTTACTCAGAAATTTCTACCCGTAAGCTGCAGACATTTCTCGGCAGATACATT
>JACEVL010000541.1:65000-67500 GCA_020284085.1 Aporrectodea caliginosa | reverse complement strand
CCATTCGTTGACGAATATGACAGCGATGTAACCACTTGATCTTAACTGCCGAGGCTAAGTAAATGCCGTCGTCCACTTCAACACAGGGCCGCATTAAGGCTAGTGCGGGCCAGGTTGCTGTGATTCCTGCCTTCCACAGGCCCCTCTGACAACCACCGGTCCATCACGCACATATTTATAACATGCTTACTAGTGACTATTCATTGCCTAAAGATGCTTTTCTTGTGGTGTATTTGTTTCAAAAGAAGTGTCAGACTACCTAGTAAGTTAATAGCAAGCGCATTAACGAAAGAATGTCTTCACTTCCGAAAATGCGGGCTCCTCAAAACTGCGGGCCCGGGTGTTGCAGCACCCTTAGCACCCCTTTAATGCGGCCCTGCTTCAACCCATCGAAGCTTCTCAGGAGTAAGTCAGATGGTTTGAACATCTCGTCTTGTTTTTTTGCACTCGCTAGATGGCTGATTACCACAGTATAAAGCCACTCTGCATCCGCGATTGCTGTGGGCTTGTAACTTTTTCATTTCTTTTATAGTAACAATGCTGGAATGTTTATGCTATCAGTGTCACTGCAACGGAAAGAAACACGAGATTCCGGCCATGGGGAAAAGAATTGCGAAGGATCTAGTTAGTCTCCTATATTGTCCATTGAGACTGTAGTAGCACTGGTCTTTCAAGAAGTATAGGCCTAAGTCCCTTCTAGCATGCCCATGTTGAGCCATATATTACCCATAATCCCCTATGGAATCTGGTGGAGCTCATATGGGTCCAATATAGGCCTAGTGCCCTTGGAAATGCTGGCAGATGTGATATCTCGTTAGCAGCGATTCGAAAAAAGATTGCCAGCATTTCGACATTTATGCTATCGATGGGTTTATTTTGCGTCATCTTGTGTTACTGAAAGTCCGCCATTGAAGATTACATAAAGACTGTGAAAAAGCAACTATGATCAATATTGTGAACAAGATTGTTATCAAATCATCTGTTCCGTTCCACTTTCGCCCGGCGAATGAGTTGGTTCCCCGTGCATGACATTAGAGTAGCACTTTAGAAATAGAGTTTACGATTATTATCATATATCCTACTGTAGTAAGAAATATACACGTCATTTATTAGCCAGGTTCGCGAGCATACCTTAAATTGGGGACGACTGTTTTTGCTTTACTCTTTCATAAAGCTATTCATGTTTTCCGTGTCGGTAGCTGATGGGCGGTCATGCGCAAAATGGCCTTCGAAAGTTCTGACGCGTGAAAGTGAGTCTGTCTGGACACAGAAGAATGACTGAATGCGGAAGAATGAATATAGGGCCTACTCAGGTTTTCTTAATCTAGGCCTAAGCTTCGAAGCTTAACTGTGACGGTTAAATAGCTTGGGTCCCGGGTGAACTGCTTTCAGAATACCTAGTGGTTGGTTCTTAATTACATGCTTACAAATTTAAATATAAGCGGGCCTATGTCGATCGAAATGTCGTGAATGTGGTCAAATAACAATGTGGTTGTTTTAACAGTTACAAGCACAAATAGCCTAATAGACTTGGCGAACATTTTATTAATTTGAAACTGCTGATCATTGTGGTTGAATCACTTCAGTACCCAATGACCGCATTAAAATAATTATATGCGTCACTATCCGCGTCTAGACATAATGCATATTAGGCGTAGGAGGCGGGCGGGGGGTTAGAGGGGCACTTGTCCCCACCCCAAATTTCGGGTGTTCCTGTTTGTCGGGCAAATAATCGCCGAGAAAAATGCTGAACAAACTATTAGAAGTTAACACTCAGAAGCATATATATATATCGCGCGATCTCCCAGCTCCAACTTTCCCGAATCGGAACAGTAGTTAACAGCTCGCAAACCACGATAACATTTACAGCTTTATTCATTGATGTACTAAATAATAACTTAGTTTCTTGCTTAGTTCTACTTACTTATGGCATCCAACATGTGGACCGGGTACAGACTTGAGAAAAAATAAATTCAAGTTCTGTTGCACTCAATTTGTTTAGCGTGCAATTCATGGAGTTATTTTTGTTTCGGTCAGAGGTAAATCTTGCCCCACCACCACTGAAATTTCCCTAAGCCCATGACATGATGTGTGCGTTTTTGTTTAGGGTTTGCCTGTAATTAAGAGTACCCATCTCATCTAGGGTTAATTGAGTACAGTGACTATTTAATGGTTATTCACCCACCGATTCAATGGATTTCCCCGAGTGAAGAAAATCCCAGCAATGCTATATATCTCGCTGGGACTTTCTGTATAAAAAGGAAACTAGCTTATATCAGTTTTAATTTATTTATACTATGAACAAAATAGTGCTTCATTTATACTTCGACTTCCCATTACTGTTACTTTTGCTGATAAGCGACTCCAATAAATAATATCAATAATAATATTGATAATAACAACAAAAACAGCAATAAAACAAGCAAGCTGACATAGGCCTATCACCTTCAGCATGTGGAGTGAATGAAGTTTTTGTGGAAAGAAATTAGTTATTGAATCA
>JACEVL010000541.1:0-62500 GCA_020284085.1 Aporrectodea caliginosa | reverse complement strand
TTGCTTCCCAGCCAAAATCGAAAGCAAATTCCACTGTTTGATTATAGATAGGGCCTACAAGTCCACGGTCGTCACACGGATTTCGCTCAGCAGGTTCGAACCAACAACCGGTGGATTGCAGACCCAGGTACCCGTACTGCACACATTGCAAGTTGTACATTAAACATTAAATATATGCCAGGGCTTATTCTAACGTGCAGCTTGACACAAAGTGTGTAGTTGGGAAAGAAATATGTGCAGTTAAAAATCAGTACCCAAAGCAACCGGTTATCTAAGATGTTTACTATAGTAAATACATACAGTCAAGCAATTGGTATTGTATTTTCGTTTATTGACGAATATCTAACCAAATCTAGTGATGTTATCGTTAGTGTTAGACTGGCAGCCTCGTTGGCGCTCCTCCAACTGATGAAACGTAGACTATAGGGCATAAATAAAAAAGGTGTGACACCATTAACTCAACTATTGAATGCAAGATGTGTCTGACAAACACGCCCAACTCAGAGAGAGAGAGAGAGAGAGAGAGAGAGAGAGAGAGAGAGAGAGAGAGAGAGAGAGACAGAGAGAGAGAGAGAGAGAGAGAGAGAGAGAGAGAGAGAGAGAGAGAGAGAGAGAGAGAGAGAGAGAGAGAGAGAGAGAGAGAGAGAGAGAGAGAGAGAGAGAGCCTCACACTTGAGCACAGCAACAACCTTTTTCGGTCTTTGAAATCGCACTCATATGCTTCTTTTATGTGGACTCCCATTTCTCATTAATTCAACCAACTTCACATTGGAGCTGCATTGAATGCCGTTCGCTGCTGCTTTGCCGAATGAAAGGATTTTATAAAACGTCTCATTTTTCTATACAACCGGCTTGCAAATATTGGTTAATCCACAGGCCGACTAAGCTCATGTGTATTGAACGATAAGGTTCTGCAATAATTTGTCTGAACAACGATGTTCTGCACAATATTATTGAAAACTTTTTGTCTGTGGTAGAAGCAATTGTTGATTTTATCAAGTATAGGATATAGGATATCTGTCATTACCCTTCGCCAGTTGTGTTCATAAATGGACTTCGACTGTTGTAAAACTACTAGCGGATGCATCAGTAAAATTTCCTCTCGTTTTCTAAAGGACCAGGCGGTAAGACTGATATTTTGCTGAATGTGGCTGAAATAGTCAGTTCTGCTAAGGTGTTATTGAACACGGATTAATTTTTTTAGTCCACACTTTTTTGCCAATACTGTTTTGCTGAAGGGTAGATATTTTGTAGTAGGTGTATACAAGTAGTTGGATGTATTGTATTCACAACGCTTATTGTTGGCTTAGCAAAAATGATGTGCCAGGTAGACAATCTGATCTATAACAGGTGCAAAGAAGGTTTTCAAGAAACTCTCAAAAAACTGTTATGGACTTTGTTAGAAATTGTTGCGTTGCATGACCAAGTGCTGAAATTATCTGAAGATTTAGGCTAGGCCCTATGTCATTGAAAATACAGTTCTAATTTCAAAATCGATAATAGTTTAAGGTAAGCTAAAACCTTTTGTGTACGGCCTACTTAGAAGACACGTTGCGCTTTTGCCAGTGCTCTATCGAGTTTTTAAAAGGCGTTTTCAGAGTTTAACTGCAAGTTTTAATTCTGCGGCTTTGATTCCTTACAGGAGAGATACACTAGAGTTTTACTAGAGTAAAGAGCAACAGTAATATCACACTATTATGAAGCCAGCTATCTCGAAAAGTCACGGTTCGCATTAGTCATAGAACTATCTCTAATCAGTTTTTGTAATTGCTGCGACGCTCCCGGCCCAGCATATATTTTTTTTTTGTTATTTACATAGTCAACAAATACCCAAAAATTCAGGAAATGAATTTCCCTTGACTGTGTGCAGTACATGGTGTCTCACCTACCCACAGTTCAACCTTTCATCTTCAGTGCAGCTTTTCAGTTCGTTGCAAACTAGATTCTATACAATTCGAGTAAAAATTCAGTGGAGCGGAGGCCTCTCGTTTACACAAAGCATAGTCACTTATATGCGTTGGGTGCATATTATGTGTAGAAACTGGAGGCGCGTGATGCGAGTCCGAGGAGCACCAGCGTACGGTTCTTATAAGGCGCTGCATCACTTTACATTACACTAGCGAGCAGTAATTCACTCACGGTTTCATATCATATCACCTACAGACCTTCGGAAACTTGTAGACAGCATGTCAAGAAGGTGTCAAGCTGTAATTCAGGCAAAAGGATATCCAACACGTTACTAAGAGATTACATTACCATACACTCAACCATCAGTATTACCTATAAATGATATCAACAATTGTCAAATAAATTAAATATTTATCAAATAAATGAACTAAATATTTGTAAAATAAATCAACTCAATAAAACATAAATTGAGCATGTTTCTGCCTTCATAACGATGACTTTCTATAGCAAAAATGTGCAAATTGGTAGTCTAGGTGTTTCCACAATTTTGCTCGCTAGTGTACGTTACACTGAGTTGAAGACCATTCTTCTATTCGATCGTAGTCTTGTATATTAAGGCCGAGAACGCCACTGATGAGATTTCTTTAAAAGGCGCTATATAAATACGCACTTATAATTATGGCAAACAATTACAATTACATTGTAGCTGCAGCACAGCAGAAATGTCGTCAGAAAGGAGAGACGAGAGATCTGCGTTGCTGGATTCGGACAGTCAACCGAACATAGAGGAGAATGTCGACGACCCACCGGTAGCATGTGGAAGTAACACTGAGATGGTATCACCAGAGGTGGATCGACATGGCCAAGGCAGAACTGACGTCGCAAACGTGGCAGGCAATACGGTTGCTCAAAGAAACTGCGAGGAAAATGGAAAGCACCAGATGTATTTAGTTGCAATGTTGATGGCGATGTTGATCATGGTCACGTTGGCTTTCACTCAATCTCTGTCTCCCGACATGGTCCAAAATGGCGACAGTTCAGTCTCCCAAAAAACCCTCATCTTGTACATGTTTGTCGGACTACTGGTTATCTTTTTCCTGTTAGGCTTCTACAGCCGAATCACTTTAGAAGTCAGACGAGCTAGCGATAATGGTTCAACTCGAGCGCAGAAGGTGAACAAAATCCTCAGCAATTATCTCTCCGTGGTCGGAATGTCGTTCTTCTTTCCGTTTGCGTGTGCACTGGATCTTTGTTACATCGTGGCTGGAACAACCTGCGATGCAAAGTGGAGAACGCTGAAGAAACTGTGCTCAGCCGAAATTTACGAGCAGTACTGGGTCGATGTGTTCTACCATATGACGCGCATTGTCTTCATGGGAGCAGAACTTCTCTTTTGTCTGCAGTTCCACAAAACTCGCTTCACGACGCATCCGCTTGCTCGGCTTGGGCTGATGTTGATCATGGTAGTTAACATTGCACTCTGGTTTGAGTCTTTAGTACACGAGACGGAGGATCGAGGAGAAGCAATGAGCGAGGATAAACCGAAAAACGACAATCCCTACATTGACTGCGTGATGGCCTTCTCAGTTAATGAAAGTTATAACGAAACGATCGAGCTACAGAGATGCTTCAACGGAACAACTGACATCCAGAAAACGTGTAGTGACATGGCACGCTTCCTGTACCCGTTCACGATCGAGTTTTCTCTGCTGGTCGGAGAATTTCTTGCACATAAATTCTTCAGCTGCAAAGAAAGAAACAACGAAATCCAACATCCAGTTGAAATCGATGAAGACCGAGCATCAGATCAACTCCGCGAATTAAATGGAGCACAGAATAATGTTGAAACCCAAAGAGTGTCATCAACAGCCTGCTTGCCAGGATCTGTGCTGATAGTAGCGATCGGGGTAAGCGCAAACATCGCATACATTACTCTGGCTTTCTTCGCACACGCTCATGTCTCGAACGAGGAAGGCATGCCGAATCCAATTGCTTTCTTTAAGATCTATTCCGTTTTCTATTACGCTCTGATGCTCACTTTCGTCGTCCTAGGATTCGTCTTCGGGTGCAAGTTCGAGCTTCGAGAGAAGAAAATTCGAGGCATCGACTATCTGGTCCTGATGTCGGCGCTCGGTCCTTTGATGTATGGGCAAATCTACGTAACGGCAATATCTCGAAATAGATCAGGCATCAGCGATAACGAATATGGCAAACCTATGGTCATAATCGCCGACTTAGCAACTAACATCGTTCAGCTTAGTCTTCAGGCGGTTTTCGTCTTCTTCGCCGACAGAGTTAAACCACTGACAACGGAGCAGAGCAGAGAAATTCTGTTACGACATCTACATGGGGCCTTCAAGGCAGTCGTTTTTGTCATGGCCTTCTACAATCTAACCAACTGGATAATGGACAGCATTCTGCTTGCTAATTTTTTTTTCACACCAGCGTTTCTGAAACAGATATTTCAACCGGGTCGCTGGTTCCTTGTGGACGGAATACTCCTTCCGTTGACAGTTTTCTCTCGATTTAACAGCTTTCTGCTTTTCACGAGAGCGTATCTAAGCTTAGAAAAAGCTTCGGTTTAAGTCCTTCTACTTAGGAAATTCTACTTCTCCTTAGGAATATCAAACTACGAGACAGTTAGGACTCTTTGCCAATAGAATTTTGCACGTACATAAATTCTGCAATAATTATGATAACATTTTTACGCTACTTAAAAACCAACTATGAGACGAAATATTATAAGAATCTCTAGGTGTACATATACATGTATATATGCTTGTTCATAAGTTGAGGAATGCTCCTGAGCATTAGATGGGATTCACATGGGCCCAATACGGGCCTCCCCATATTGGGCATCGGCCCGGCTTGGGCATCGAGTGAAAGAAGGCCTATAGTCTAATGTATTCGGATTCTCTAGTATACCGCCAAATTTAATTATAGGATCAAGCCAAACCTTTTTCGCATTCATTTACTCTTAGGT
Source organism: Aporrectodea caliginosa (assembly GCA_020284085.1). Classification (NCBI taxonomy): domain Eukaryota; kingdom Metazoa; phylum Annelida; class Clitellata; order Crassiclitellata; family Lumbricidae; genus Aporrectodea; species Aporrectodea caliginosa. The sequence continues at coordinate 57,609 of JACEVL010000541.1, read as the reverse complement.
CTTGCCAGAGCACTTGTCAGTAAGCGCAGCGCTCGTGCATAAGCTGGTGCCAACTGCGTTTGGCTTTCGAGTGGCGCTTTAGAAGTTTGTAGTTCACGATTACGATTATATGAGACTACAATGGACACTCATCAAGGCCTCATACTATCACGATTTTTTCAAGGTTCTGTTCTCCGGGCCCTCCAATTCAATTTTTCCACCCTACCACTTGGCACACTCATTTCCTCATCATCTGTTGATCATCACCTCTCTTCTGACACATACAGCTCTTCATATTTATCTTCCTCGGTCGCCCTATTTCAGACGAAGTCTACTAAATCATTTACGTAACAGCATCACTGAGATATATCAGCATGGATGACCATCAACCTGCTATGCCTAAACCCTTCAAAACAGAATTTCTCATAATTGCCATGGCCTACTCGAGCAATTAAGCAACCTATTAGGCGTATATAACCTATCCATACAGCATATTATGAAAATACACATGGAAATTGATCGAAGGGAATCTCGCAACCAATCGGACGATGAGCGTGAATTTTCCAAATGAATATTCATGCTGCATCTGTCTCTAGCGGTCTAGCCAGACATACGATAGTGCGAAGGGTCACGTGGCACACGGTAGAGTCACCTTCGACCGTAGGCAATTCACGTGGCTTAAATAGAATTTGGATTCATCAAAAATAATTCCTGCTAAAATAGAAATTGGATTGACGGGAATAATTTTCGCTTAAATAGAAGCTGGATTGATGAAAAATAATTCTTAATTAAATTGAAGTTGTATTGGTGAAAAATAAAAAAAAATAGTTATTGTAAAATTGATAGAAGCTGGATTGATGAAACGAATTCTTGCTAAAATAGAAGCTATATTGATGAAAAATTACTCCTCCTGAGGGTCTAAATAGAAGCTGGATTGACGAAAATAATTCTCGAGAAAGTAAAAGTTAGATTAACACTTTTACCTATAATAATATAAATGCTGTCTGTCATCTGAGGAGTCGGGGTCAATTCGCCACCAGAGCAGAATTCTGTGCCGCTCGCTCCCTTTATGTTCTTACACGAGTAGGCCTACATCAACAGCACTATTCATTCGATGAAGAATATGACAGCGATGCAACCACTTGATCTTAACTGCCGAGGCTAAGTAAATGCTGTCGGTTACTTCAAACCATCGAAGCCTCTCAGGAATAAGTCAGATGGCTTGAAGTTCCTTGAACAAATAAGTCAGATGGTTTGAACAAATAAATCAGATGGCTTGAACATCGCTTCTTATTTTGTGCACTCGCTAGATGGCTGATCATCATAGTTTAAAGCCACTCTGCATCATCAACTGCTGTAGGCCTGTAACTTTCTTATTTTCGTCTAGTATTTATTGCTGGAACGTTTATGCTATCAGTGTCACTGCAACGGAAAGAAAAACGAGACTCCGACCATGGAAAGATAATTGCGGAGGATTTAGTTAATCTCTTGTTGTCGATTGAACCACGAGTAGCCTATTATAGTGGTCTTTCAGGAAGTGTTTAGATCCCTGCCAGCATACCCACGTTCATTCATTTTTCGGAGATTTAGGGCCTATACTAAAGATTATCTACTCAGAAGCGCTCCCGACTCAAACCTGGCTAAAGAGAAGAGTCTTAAGTTTGGCATAAAACGTGGTGGCAAGGGCACTGGGCACCAAGCGAAGAGCCACAGGAGGCCCATTCCATATTGCAGGGACAGCAACAGAGAAAGCAGACCATATATTATACATTATCCCATATGGGACCTGCTACGGCCCATATGGGTCCATCTAATGCACATGGAAATGCTGGCAGATGTTATATCTTGCTAGTAGCGATTTTAAATATAGATTACTATTATATTTCGACATTGAAGCAAGCGATGAGTAGCCATGCACTCCCACATATGTTATTTGCGTTAGCCTATCTTGTTGCTAAATATCCACCATTGAAGATTACATAGAGACTGAAATAAGCAACATAGTGAGCAAGATTATCATGAAAGCATCTGTTCCCTTCCACTTTCCGCCACTGCCCGTGCTCTGGCAGTGCCAGTCCAAAGCCTGGAGAAAGGAGAAGGGCGACGCTAAACAGCTTTGTCATGACAGTGTCGTTAAACAGCTACTAACCAACCAACCAACTTTTTGCGCGCGAATAAACTGATGCCCTGTGCATAACATAAGAGTAGCGAATAAGCTGGTACCCTATATGCATAGCAGTAGCTAGAGTAGCGGTCTAGAAATTAAGAGTTTACGATTATTCTCCTATTATAGTAAGCTACATGTATTTTATTAGCCCGATTCGAGAGCGTGAGAACGTCGTTCTTGTTTGCTTTACTCTTTCACGAACCATACATATGTTTGTCAGTGTCGGTAGCTGATGATGCAGTCATGCGTAAAATGGCTTTCGAAAGTTCTGACGCGTGAAAGTGAGTCTTTCTCGACACGTGCAGAAGAATGAAGCTTTTAAAACAAATATGTTAGGCCTACGGTACTCAGCTTTTGTTACTCTAGGTTTATCCGTTACGGTTGAAGCGTTTAGGTCCGGTATGAGCTGAGCAGAATACTTAATAGTTGGTTATTAATAATAATTATGCTTACAGCATACCAGCTTTAACCCTCGGGCTACCAAGGGGGGGGTTGCCACCCCCCTCTCTAGGTTTTTTTCATTTCTAACTTTTTCCGTATGGAATAAAAATTTGACCTTTTAGGTAGCTGTAGGGGTTCATTTACACACATTTTGAGGTAAAATGGGAGATGATATCTCACACCGTTCAAAAGTTATACCCAATATACCCGAGGTACCAGGGGTGGATACCACCCCTAGATTTTCGACTATATCTTATCCGTCATTTAATATTAAGAGACACAAATTATACCATTCTATAGAGGGGAATGTGGGGCTACATTTCTATGGTCACTGAGTTGACCTGAGACAACCGGAAGTGTTCAAAATAAATAATAATACGCGTAATATGCGTGAAAAATGGCTGAATGGAAGGACTCCCCCTTAGTTTTTGTCTGTAGCGTATTCATTTGTCTTCCTGGAAGAGAAACAAAGATACCATTCTTTAGAGGGAATGAAGGGCTTCATTTGCATACCTACATCTTTGTCTTTTGAATACCGGAAGTGATCAAAATAAATAATAATACGCGTAATCTGTGTGAAAATGGCTGAATACAGCATTACAACGTAAACCGATATATATGTATGGATATATATGTATGGATGTACATTTATACTATATAAACATGTGTAGGGATGATTTTGTGTATCTTTTATACATAGATTAGTTTCAAAACACACATAATCTTATATTTGTTTATCCAAAATGTACAAAATGTACGCAATAATATACAATATTGCTAATTAATGGGTTCCTTTGTTAAAAGTGATGTAATTTCGAGGTGCATTCACATAATGTACAACTAAATATACCATTCTGTGCAGAAATGAATGCTGAATCCAATGCTATATTACAAGTTATGATATGTAAAACCAAACACGAAATCCAGGGGGGTGGTAACCACCCCCCCTTGGTAGTCCGTGTTACAAAAAACTTGGTAGCCCTAGGGTTAATGATATGCAGGACTGTGAAGATCTGAATGTCGTGAATGTGGCCAAACGACGTGGTTGTTTTTACTTATAAGCACCAAATAATATGACCTAGCGAGCATTTTATTTATTTGAAACTATTGTTCATTGTGGTTGAATCGCTTCAGTAGGCTATTCCGATGAACGCTCAACGGAAGTTTAATCGTCAGAGGCATCCAAATATTTGCCTTAGGCTTACTTTATCTGCGTCAAGATATAATGCAGTGTTGTCCAACCTTTCTGACACGTGAGACATAGAAGAGAATTATTCTTGAAGCCGACGGCCACACCAGTAAACTCAAAAGCAACGACTAAAATTTACTGAATATTATTAACTGTAATGAAATTTAATAATGAATAATCAGAATCAATAATGGCACGTAGGTATGGATATTGTGTTCAGATTGTCAAATGATAAGCCAAGTTACGAACGAATAACTATGCGAGTAGGCCAATGACTTGTCTTTTACTTCATTTTTACACAGATTGCAATGTTTTAACGAGCTCGGGTGGGTCTCTTAAAACCTGCCCACGGGCCACATCTTGGACAGCACGGACCTAATGTCTAAATTTTGTATATAGGGGTTTTTCCATGTAATTCAGAGTGCTTATCTCATCCAGGATTAATAGAGTAGGCTACAGCGCTATTCATCCACATATGTAGCTGGTTTTTCATCGACCAATTCAAATGGATTCCACAGAGTGAGAAAAACAGCAATGTTATATCGATGAGCTTTAAAAGGGAAACAGCTTCTTTCAGTTTTCCATCTATTTTACTATGTAGGCTACAAAATAGTGCTACATTTATGCTTTGATTTCTCAGTAACGCTACTTCTGCTAATAGGCGACTAAGGCTACTCCAATTAATAATATTAAACATAATTTTGATAATAACAACAACATGCATCAGCAATGATAGAAAGAAAGCACACAGGCTGATACAGCAAATGACACGGTAATTTAGTGCATCAAATGACAATTGATCACGTGAGGCAAAATTTAACGACTTTGTAATGGTAATGATAATTGCAAATTTATATAGCGCCACTTTAAGAGAGTCTCATCAGAGACGTTCCCTACTACGATCGAACGAAATGGTCTTCAAGCGTTTGCGGATAAGAGGCACGAGTTGTTCATTTAATCAAGATAATAAGAGATACAGGTCACGTTAATTAATGATCTGCAGTGAAATCACATGTATGGGAAAGTATTATGAATTCATGAAATATCCTTATTATATCAATCTTTAATTCACCAAAAAACATTGGTAGCACAACAAAAATGAACATGAAAAGCATGAAAAGCAAAACAAGAAAATCTCATCCACTTATGGTGTCTGAGAAAAGACACAGAAACCTGACAACCTCATTGTCATGCGAACGGCATTTGTGCATAAAACGCAGTCTTCTGGAAAACCAACAGTCTTTAATAGTATATTCATGCATGAATTGCAGTACCGATGCAACACTGCTATGACATATTTTGAAAATTTTACATATAGCAGAGCTGTACGTGTACTCCAAGGAGTTCAGCTCACTGTTGGTAGGGCTGATAGCCTCCATTCCATACACGAGAAATGGTTTACAGTGTGCACTAACCAAATACAACAAAACAGGTTCAGTAAATTTGTAGCATTTGCTATACAATGAGTTAAATGACCGATAAAACTTCACACGCATTTCATGCAAACCAAGTTTAAATGACTTGGCTGCAACCAGAAAACAGCCAAGATATTTCAGCTTCTCCACATAATTGATTTCTACTCCGTTGACACTGATGTTCTTGCACGCATTACGGAAAAGTGATCCAATCCTTATCACTTGAGATTTGGCTACATTTAACTTCATGTCAATACCCTGTAGCTCAACAGAGCAAAATGTCAACCATAGCTTGGAGATCACACAGGGATGCTAACATTAACATGAGGTCATCTGCATACATGACACACCCTAAGTACGTCTCCCCAATTCTACATCCATGACCGGATCGACTTAGCTTATCAATTAGGTCGTTTACATAAACAGCAAATAGAACTGGAGATAGAACACCACCTTGCCTAACTCCGCAGGTTAGAGTTATCATATCTGAAAATATATTGTCCCACCTCACGAAGGCTGCACTGAGACTATACCAGGTTATAAGGGTGGTCAGAACTTCACGAGGAATCTGTCTGTCCATTAGCTTATTGAACAAAGCAAAGTGATTCACTTTGTCAAAAGCTTTTGACATGTCTAATGCACATAAGTTGATAGTTGACCCATGACTTGTAAAGTAGTCCACCACTGTTCCGACTGCAAGGATTGCATGTGAACAACCCAATCCCTTTTTGAATCCAAACTGCAAATCAGATGTGCATAAATAGCTGCCATAATGCTCCAGCACACACATTTCAAAGAGTTTCGATAGATTTGAACTTAATGTGATGCCACGGTAGTTATCACTATTGCCATTGTCTAAGGTAGGCCCTTTTTCCAGGGGTACAATTATGCCTAAACCAAACTGGTAGACACCCTGCCATGCACAAGCATTTGGTTGAATAAAAGTGAGAGCAACACAACCAGTCTATGATGAGCATGAATTAGATGTTCAGTCTCAATGCGATCCAGACCAGGGGCTTTACCCCGCTTCATTTTACGAATGCATTGGTCAACTAGTTCTACTGTTATCACTTTATATTGAGAAGCTGGATTATATTGGCTAAACCTATTGTGAAATCGCTTATTCTGGGTTTTTCGACAGACACGGACACTGATTAGCTTAGGTGATGGCAAAGTAGATAAAATGTCTATTTTGTATTATTGGTGAATCTGTTGATCGTCGCTGCATATTTCTTCGGTTACAACTATTCAAAACTTATTTTGATCGGTTAGCTCAGGGGTGTCAACACTTTTTAATGGTGGACCAATGTCAATATTTTCCAGAAATCGGCGGGTCAGGGTGCAGAAGGCGCCTAAGCAAAATGGGGTAGGGATCTGGGAGGGGTTCGGTGAGTCTGTCCCAGAGAATTTGTTTGCAAAAACTAAATCTTAAATGTTGCATTTTTCAGCATACAAACAATCAAAATAAGGCTGTAAAAATCTTAATTTTGAACTTCATTATCAGTCACAAATATCACTTAAAACTCATTAAGCCTTAAAAACGACAAATTTGAAGTTTTATTCTCAAATTGTGTAGTCTTTTGGCAGGGCTCCAGTGATCCACAAGCCATAAAACATCGTCGGCGGGTCGGCTCTTTGACACCTTTTGGTTAGATATAATATTAGCCTATAGACACTGGTGCCGCATATTTGTAATGTACTAAAATGTCACTCTCGATATTCGGTCCCTATTCTAAATGTCGAGATGTTACGGATATGCAGATCTGTTTGTACACAGATCTGTGTACAAACAGATCTGCATATCCGTAACATCTCGACATTTGGACAAACCATAGCCTACGGCCAGGTCCATAAACTTTTGAATTTCCGATGTGTTTTCTGTATGATTATAAATATCATTTTGTCACTTTATTACCCATAACATTTTCTGTATATCTAGCGGCTATCTAGCATTCTTATTAATGATATCTTTTCTTTAAGCTAAGTAAGTGGGAGGAAGAGAAGGGGCACACTTTCCGAGGATCGAAATGTGAAGAGCGAATTTCCGGGTCCGAATTGCGAGAGGCGAGAAAACTGCAAGCCTTTAGTAAGTGTGTTTGAAGTCGCAAATTTCTATAGCGCCACTTCAGAGACTCTTCAGAAGCGATGCCCACATGAAAAGACAAAACCATGATCGAATAATAGTTACAACAACAATGATGTGACAATGATATCCATGACGACGACAATGATAATGATGCTGATTATGATTCATGTAGGTCTATGTACGTGGAAATTTACCATTGGGCCGTTTAATTAGCAGACAAAAGAGTTGTCTACAGTCTACTTCAGTCTCTTTGAGTCTTTGTTGTTAAATGTAATTAAGAACAGGACTGTCATTAGCAGCAAAACAAAGCGCTGTAAACTAAAAGTCACCAATGTCACCCCTACGCACACACGCGGAGCCCAACCAACGAATTCCCATCTACTGTATAGTTGACAGATGACATCATGCTCAGAGTCATGATGATGATGATGGTGATGCTGATGATGGTGGTGATGATGATGATGATGATAATATAGAGAAATAACCACAGGGTATAACCTGGTCAACAGCCATACACTGATGGTTGCTAATTTAAGCAATTATTATCTCTGTCGTCGAACAACAGATGCGACAACCCCTCGCCCGTTTCTAGTTTTTCCCTTCTGCGCAATTATCGCAAACTGAGTGCATGCAATTGTCGTGTTAAATACGTAGAAATTCATTCGATGCAAACATCACAAAGAAAAGGATTTCCTGTGGCACAGTATAGCACCCAGGAACAAATAGATAGATAGGCCAGCAGATCGCAAGTATAGGCCTACTCAGTTCTCTGTGCGCTTGGAAATTTATTAGCTGTTTCAAGTAAGTACAGTTCCATGGTCCTAAGTACCATTGCAAGTGGTCCATTCATTAAATATTTATAACTATGTGAGTTGGCTGCATATAGCCTATGTGTAGAACATGGAGGCATAATATTATATGTGTAGAAACTGAATGGGTGTGACGCGAGTCCGAGGAGTAGGACCTTCGTGAGGTTCTTGTAAGGCGCCATAAAAATGGCCATATACATGCATACAACATACACAACGGAACGTGGAGCTCAGAGCCAGCAACTACGAGTTCGGAACCAAATCTGACTGCGGTGTGTAAAGTAAAATTCGCAGTTTCTCGCTGTAAGCTTAAATGTTTGCGTAGTGAGGTTGAGTTTACGCTCTTAGTTTGTAAAGTAACGCTACGTTGTAGGCCTTACAGATTTAGCATATAACCTTGTCTTATAAAGCTGGTGTTTTGGCGTGATTACTGAACAAAGAAGAATACCATTTCTCTATTCGAGCGTAGTCTTGTACATTAAGGTTGAGAGCTCCACTGATAAGATTTCTTGAGAAGGCACTATGTAAAAAAATACGCACTTACAATTATGGCATACAATTACAATTACATTGTAGCTGCAGCCGAGTAAATATGGCGTCGTCAGAAAGGAGAGACGAGACATCTGCGTTGCTGGATTCAGACAGTGAACCGAACATAGAGGAGAATGTCAACGGCACACCGGTGGTATGTGGAAGTAACACTGAGATGGTATCATCAGAAGTGGATCGTTGTGGCGAAGGTAGAACTGACGCTGCACACTTGGAAGACAATACGGATGCTCAAAGAAACTGCGAGGAGAGTGGAAAGCACCAGATGTATTTAGTTGCAATGTTGATGGTGATGTTGGTCATGGTCACGCTGGCTTTCACTCAATCTCTGTCTCCTGATATGATCCAAAATGGCGAAAGTCCAGCGGCACATATAATCCTCATCTGGTACATGATCGCCGGGCTACTGGTTATCTTTTTCCTGTTAGGCTTCAATAGCCGAATCACTTTAGAAGTCAGAGGAGCCAGCAATGATGGTTCAACTCGAGTGCAGAAGGTGAACAAAATCCTCAGCAATTATCTCTCCGTGGTCGGAATTTCGTTCTTCTTCCCGTTTGCGTGCGCACTGAATCTTTGCTACATCGTGGCTGGAATAGCCTGCGATGCACAGTCGATAAAGTTGTCCGCCGTAATTTACGAGAAGTACTGGGTCGATGTATTCTATCATCTGACGCGCATTGTCTTCATGGGAGCAGAACTTCTCTTTTGTCTGCAGTTCCACAAAACTCGCTTCACGACGCATCCGCTTGCTCGGCTTGGGCTGATGTTGATCATGGTAGTAAATCTTGCACTCTGGTTTGAGTCCTTGATCCACGAGACGGAGGATCGAGGAAAAGCAATGAGCGAGGATAAACCGAGAAAGAGCAATGCCTACAGTGACAGTATGGCTTTCACAGTTAGTGAAAGTAATAACGAAACGAACCTGCCAGAGCTATGCTACAACGGAACAACTGGCATCCAACAAACGTGCGATAACATGGCACGCTTCCTTTACCCGTTCACAATTGAGTTTTCTCTGCTAGTCGGAGAATTTCTTGCGCATAAATTCTTCAGCTGCAAAGAAAGAAGCAACGAAAGCCAACAGCCGGTTGAAACCGATGAAGATCAAGTGCGCGAAGGAAATGGAGCACAGAATAATATTGAAAACCAAAGAGTGTCATCAACAGCCTACTTGCCAGGATCTGTGCTGATAGTAGCGATCGGGGTAAGCGCAAACATCGCATACATTACTCTCGCTTTCTTCGCACAAGCTGCCGAGTCACAGGGCTCAGAAGAGGAAGGCATGCCAAATCCGGTCGCATTCTTCTATAGCTATTCCGTTTTCTACTTCACTCTGATGTTTGTCTTCGTCATCTTAGGATTCGTCTTCGGCTGCAAGCTCGAGCTTCGTCAGAAGAGAATTCGAGGCATCGACTATCTGGTTCTGATGTCGGCGCTTGGTCCTTTGATGTATGGGCAAATCTACGTTACGGCAATATCTCGAAATATACTAGGCATCAGCGACGAATATGGCAAACCTATGGTCATAATCGCCCACTTTGTAACTAACACCGCTCAGCTTAGTCTTCAGGCAGTTTTCGTTTTCTTCGCCGACAGAGTTAAACCATTGAAAACGGAGCAGAGTAGAGAAATCCTGTTACGACATCTACATGGGGCCTTCAAGGCAGTCGTGTTTGTCATGGCCTTCTATAGTCTAACCAACTGGATAATTGACAGCATTTTGCTAATTAATATGTCTTTCAACCAAAACTTTCTGAATCATATATTTAAATCGAATAGCTGGTTTTTTATAGACGGAATACTGCTTCCGCTGACAATTTTCTCTCGATTTAACAGCTTTCTGCTTTTCACGAGAGCGTATCTAAGCGAAAAAGCTTAGATTAAACCAAGGGTCCTTTTACAGCTCGTCTTAGGAACAACCTACGAGACTTTGCTAACAGCATTAGGCCTATATGCATGTACATTGTACATATGCAATGTAGCCTAATAACACTTTGACGCTACTTAAAAACCAACTAAGAGAGGAAATATAAGAAGAAGAATTTCCAGGTAGATATGATTATGCGTGATTCAGATGTTGAAGAATGCACCTGAGCATTAGATGGTATTCATATGGGCCTAATACGGGCCTCCCCATATTGGGCATCGGTCCTACTTGGGCATCGAGTGAAAATGCTGGCAGAGGAAGGTCTAATGTATTCGGATTCTTTAGTATAATACTGTCCAATTTAATAACAGTATCAAGACATGTCTTTTTTCACATTCATTTACTCTTAAGCCTTGCCAGCGCTCGTCAGTATGCTCAGCGCTGGTGCATAAGCTGGTGCCAACTGCGCTTAGCTTTCGAGTGGCGCTTTAGAAGTTTGGAGTTCACGATTGCGAATACGATTAGGCGGCCTACGATGGACACTCATCAAAGCCTCGAGATAATACTATCACGATTTTTCATGGTTCTGTTCTCCGGGCTCTCCAGCTCATTAATTGTCTCCACCTCCATACTTGGCATACTCATTTTCTCATCATCTGTCGATCATCACTTCTCTGCTTAAACATGCAACTCTATATTATTCTTCCTCGGTCGCTCCTCTCAGACGAAGCCGTCGCGACTAAATCATCTAGGGCTTACATCACCAAGATAATGGATGGCCGTCAACCTGCTATGCCTAAACCCTTCAAAACAGAATTGAAGGGCCTAGTACTCGAGCAATTAAGCAAACTATTAGGCCTATATTACCTATCCCTCCCATCTCACTTCTCTCTTCTTCAGTTCGCAATCTTGTAGGTCTATCTGTGAATAAGCCTGTGAACAAACTGGCTCCCGCGACTTATTCGCCTTTTTGGCTCTAACTAGTAAATTTCGAGATTACGAGAGTCTATATTCAACAAAGCCCAATTACCTATATATATATATATATATATATATATATATATATATATATATATATATATATATATATTAGTGTGGTCCAAAAATATAAAAGGTAGAAAATTAATTTGGGTCACATTTGTTCTTGTTCTATTCAGTTTAGGGAATATTTGGACCAATTTTTGTGGCTTTAGAAGAATATCTAAAGGTGGCTCAATTTTGAATGATAAATATTGTTACTACGAAATTTCCTCAGATATAGTGCAGGCCCTCAATTCATATCTTTGACCAAGAAAATTTTAAAATGAAAACAAAAAGAAAATCACTGTTTAGTGTTTACAGCTTAGTAAGCTTCTAGTCAATAAGAACAACAATAAAATAAGTCTATTTTGAGATATTCTTTAAGAGAAGCTTTGATGGCTCTTGATTGGGTTTTCCGATGAGCGCTGACAACTTGAAGATGGTATTGTTTTTGATTCTCGTGTTTTTTATAGAAGAGTTGAATGTCTGAATTAAAGCAATACCTCTCTCTGCACAGTCATTTACTACTTTCATCTGCCTGGCTTTTCCTGTAAATTGGAGATAAATTGGATCCAACTGCCAAAGTCTGGTGGTGTCGAGAGGAAAGCCTGGGCCTTTTCTGCCCCACTGTCAACGAGTAGGTCAAAGAGCCGAGATATTCGGCTTGTTACATATGATTCCAGTAGATTTCCCAAGTTGAATGTTCTGCTTTCAATCCTCTTTGATGGTATAATTAGTCTTTTCAGCACGTTTGAGATTCTTAACCATGGCGGCCTTTGTATTAACATCAACGCGTGGGTCAAAAAAGCCAGGCCTATCAAATGCTCAGAAAAATACCTGAGGTGTCTCTTGAAAGCTGTTTTGGCTGTATTTTTCACAGCAATGTTGCAACAAGTTCAATAGTTTCAAGTCATTGTATGGAGCTCTCTCTGACAAGCAAGATTCATGCTAAAATAAATTCATAGACAAGAGAGACAAAAAGGCTGACATCTGTTAAAGCTTTTATCTCCCAGGTGTTGAGAGTCATTTGATTCTTGAAAAAAAGAATTTTGAGAGAATAACTGCCTTTGTCTAACCACCTCGCATTGTGCATTCCCCAGGAGCTCCAAATCGCACTTCTTCTCTCGAGCACCCATCAAGGAAGATGAGAAACAATTGCAGAAGCTCGCCATAATTTTCACATTGGTGCTGGTTTTCACAGCATATTAGTAGTATGTGACCACCTCATTACGGAGATCCATCCGCTGAAGTGCTTCGTCAGAAGTGTCATACTTGGTTTTGTCAAACTTTAGCCATTCCTTTTTCAATCGCTTGAATACCCTACATCTGGTCCACTGGTAGTTCCGAGGGTTGTGGAAGCAAAAACACTGGATGGCATAACTTCGAACACATGGTGGCAACATGCAATCCACGCGAGTTCCCTGTTGAGAGTCTGTTCAATAATTGTACATGAGCCAGTCTTCAAGCCAGTGTTTGAGGCTTTTCATCTCCACAAACAAGGACTGCAATTCTGCCCACTTTCACGCTGGTCTAAGAAAGATCTGGTAAAAGTTTGCCATCCCACTGCAAAAAGAGAGGGACCTCAACTGAATACGATTGCTGCTGTGCTGCTGCCTGGACCTTGCGAGTGGCCATTTTAGAATGATGAATAGCTTCAAGAAATATTATTTAAATTTTCAATAATTAAAATTGAATTGTATTTTTTAAAAGATTAAAAACACATACAAGCAAGTTAAAACATAACAGGAAGTGAAAAGAACTAAGCAATCAACCTAAATTAAATGTTTAAATTAAATAAATAAGCAAACTGATATTTTTTTCAAAAATCTAGAATTTTTCATAATGTGAATAAAAGTGTCAGCTTTGAGCCACCTCTAAATATTATTGAATCTGTTTCATTTTTGGCCTGTAAGCTCCTCTGGTATATAGAAACAAGGGCAGGTGTGACCCAATTTGATATTTGAAATTTATTTTTTTACATGGTAAATTGGACCACGCTAATATATATATCAATCAATCAAATCTCTTTTATTGAAGCCAAAATGAAAAACACATAACATTTCAACATAAAGTATCAGGATTGGCCGCAAGAGGAGTCCCAAAAGGGATCAAGATCCCGCTAACTAGGGACACCTAGAACAACATTTCAGAAATATTAATTAGCTAAATCCTTGATAAACAGGTGGAGGGCACAACGTATGTGAGAGGGAAGCATGTTCCAGGTTGTGGAGCCAACAGATTTTATGGAGAATAAGCGAGTATTGGTGTGTGCGTATATGGGGCGATAAGAGTTACAGTTTCTGGTGTAGTGAGTATGAACATCGGATCCTAGATGAAAAAATCCCTTAAAACATGCTGGAAGTAAACCATGTTCATAGCGGTACATAAATAGGCCAATCTGTAATGTTCGAATCTGCTCTAGTTTAAGTAGCTTCAAGTCAGTAAATAGTGGTCCAGAATGAACGCACCTTGGAACTCCCGCAATGATACGAACTGCACGTTTTTGCAATAGAATTAATCTCCGTAGTCTAGAATCATAAGTAGATGCCCATACCATATTACAATAAGTAAGATAGGGGTACACCAACGAGTAATATAATTTTAGGCGTATGTAGGAGGGCAATAAGTATGCAGTTCGAGTTAGAATACCAATGTTTTTAGCAATTTTGTTAGAAATAGTTTTTATATGTTCCTTCCAGGTCAAATGTTGGTCCACGTGAACACCTAAAAATTTAGTAGAGGTGACTTTGGTAATAGGAATGCCATTGATGGATAATCTTAACGAGTCATCCGAGGGACCCATTTTCCTATGGGATTTGAATAGTATGAAGTTTGTTTTATCTAGGTTAAGGGTTAGTTTATTAGCAGAAAACCAGTCCGCCACTAGAGTAAGCTCTGTATTTATGACCTGAGTAAGGGTTTGCAAAGAACTGTGAGAGTAAAAAACGTTGGTGTCGTCTGCAAATAAAATAAAAAACATGATTGGTGATACATTGGGGAGGTCGTTTATATAAATGAGGAACAGTAAAGGGCCGAGGTTAGATCCCTGTGGCACTCCATATTCAATTGCTCTTAAGTCCGAAAATGCACCATTGCAACAGACGCACTGTTGACGATTTTCAAAATAACTAGTAAACCATTTTAGTTGCTCGCCTCGTATTCCATAATTTTCTAGTTTTTTAAGGAGAATTTTATGATTTACAGTATCGAAGGCTTTGGCTAAATCGAAAAAGATTCCTATTGAGTATATATATAATGCTACTTTCTACTTTTCATGCTCTGCATAACTTTTATGTCGCAAAGTGCTCATCGTAATTTACCTATAACGACTGCATTAAACTGAATAAAATTTGAACTGAACCATGTTCGCCGTACCAAATTACCATTAAGACACCTATATGTTGCTTCGCACGTACAGATTAAGATATAGCTTTTTTGGGTGAGCACTATCCGTTTTACCATCCAAATTATCGGCTGTTTGTGCTCGAGCATCTACGGATTGTTTTTATTGCATACTGGAAAACACGTCCCTTGGTGCTCTGAAGAAGTCTAAACAAGAGTGACGTTTGCGGCGTTCTTAGCAACCGGCGATATTTTATTGCCATTTGATAAAAACGCTATAATTAGTGTCATTAATTTATTAAAGGCATTGTAATATCGCATAATATTGATTTCACGACAGGTTTTAGGAAATTTTTGCCTGTGAGATTAATTGTTTGTAAACTGTTTACCGATTAAGGAAGCGCATGGTATGGCGTCGATCGATGGCGCAAGGTTATTTTCACTTATCGAAATACTGCTCTCATAGATTAATTGATTTATAACTATTTTATCAGCGTCTAATACCGAGCTAACTAGACTTTTGGACCGCCTTATAAAATCAATTGTTTGTAACGGTAAAACTGCATTTTAGCGTATTTAATTCGTGATGCTGCCGGCCGATTATTTTACCGTATTTTATTATTTCTCTTGGGGCCTATGTGTCTGCATAATGGAAGCTGGATTGATAAAAATAACTGTTTGCCGAAATGGAAGTTGGATTGATGAAACTAGTTTTTTGGGGGTGTAAAATAGGAGCTGGATTGTCAGGATTGATTCAAAAAGCGTGTAGTTTAGTGTCGTAAATGACTCGCCGTTGCATGGGGTTTCAGCTTTGGTCGGATGCATGTTGCATTGACGAAAAGAATTCTTGCTAAATAGAAGTGGGATTGATGAAAATAATTTGAGCTTACATAGAAGCGGGACTGATGAAAAAGAATCTTGCATAAATAGAAGCTGGAATCAGTAGTTATCATGAAAATCATTGATATAATAAAATATGCTAAAATACACGCCTACATCCACTATCAATAAAATACGCTAAATGCACTTTTGCCTTTGTAACTTACTAAAGTCACAGAATATTGTAAAATGCAACCAATGCCGAGTCTTTTTCGCAACCCAATAAATCGCCACGCAGTCCCAGGCCGTGAGGTTTAAATGGTACCAATAAGTTTATGGGCCTAGGCAAATGTAGTAATGTAGGCCTAATTTGAGAATTTTTAAAGCACCACTGTAATGCACAATCAATTGTACTGCACACCTACGTCTGCAGATCTGATAAGTCTGGATGAGTGGTCAGTCCGAACTATGTGATATAGCAAATTGTTATTTCACAAAACCAGTAATTCTTAGTTGAACATTAAACTCATTTTTTGGGCTATATTATACAGCTTATTGTATTTACGACATAATGCAATTAAAATTTATTATTTCTGTGGTGATTGCCATTAGCATTTGCAGACACTGTATTTACTGCTGGTCTTGTGCACAATTTAAAAATGTCGTTTTCTAATTATTCATTCATTCACTCATAAATTTATATAGCGCCCCTTCCAGAGGACTACTCAGAGGCGCTCCCGACTCTAGCACGGCCAAAAAGTACAGTTTTGAGTTTGGTGAAGAAAGCTTCAGTAAAAGTCCGAGGGAGCAGGCGTATCTTCTGGGGGAGCCCATTCCAGGCACTGGGCCCACCACGGAAAAGCCTCAATTCTGCATAGTTGCTGTTCTAATTAATTATAATTTATTGTTTCTATTTAGGTCTGCGATGGTTAAATAAATGCAAGTTTGGGTATTCAGAAACTGAATGCTTAAACATTATTATTGAGCAATAGTACTGATGAATTATGCGGTGATGCTTTAGAAATGGCATGGTGAATTAGTCTCTCTATTGTGTTGGCTTATATCATTTCGTAGCATAGAAAAGTATTTTGCCACTAAGATAAAATCATGCTAATGTCATGAAGAACAGAAATGTCAGCAGAGAGTAAATCAGTGCACAGAAAACTAGAAGAGTCACCGGACAGGATCCAACCACAGTATTCTCATCCATTGTGATCCATAATTATGTGGTAGATATCTAAAGAAATTTATACAGCACCCCTGTTTGAACTATTCAGACATGGTGTAAAATGTTAACTAAAGTGAATTCCTGTTGATATACCTGCCAGAAGGTACAGTGATTAATCAATGAAGAGAGCAAAATATGCTCTCTGGATAAACTGCTTGTTTTAACAAGCATTTAATGCATATTATGCTTGTTAAAACAAGCAGTCCATCCATATAATTATAAGTATATTTCACAATAATATAATAAAAACAATTGTAAAACCAAGTGGAAAGCATGCATGGTAAAAAGATAATACTGAAGTTCTAATTCCAGGCCACACAGCAGCAACTCATTCCATGCCGTAAAAGACAACATAGGATCATTCAAAACAATGGTATTACCAGATGAAAACGTACTAGTTGTTGATTGCAATGAAGAAATTCAATAGGGCAACAAAGAACTCCTGGAAAAGAAATGTTAATTGTCTCAACAATCAGAGTGCTGGCCAGGAGCAGGTTATCGAACACACAATTAAGTGCAAGCCAGAATTCTCAGTCAGTTGATGTAACAAAATTTAGTATCCTAACAGCAGTTATGGCCGTATTGACTTGATCAAAACTCAATCATGTACTGCAGTCTGTGACAATCACTATTGAGCTAAATTAATGTTAATCGACTTGATAATGTTCATAGAAAATACAGTTCTACAGTTGATTGCAGGCGTTGTTCGACTTGATTCTGTGTAGTTTTTGTTTAGTTAATAATTTGGTGCATATTTTCTGAGAAATGTGATGTGTTACAGAATGTGTTTATTGGAACTATGTTATATTCACACTCATAGAAACACACAATATTATGAGCATGAATTAATTCATTGTACAACCTAACAACAGTGAATGTCTACAATAACTCCTAAATACCACTAGTTTTGTCTAGATATTCCTATATAAAGGTCTCCACATATACATGTTCTGATCTGGTACTCATAATGTTATTCTTAAGAGAAATGAATGCCTTTAGTGCTCAGCCAGTATATATCAGTTTCGCATAAAGTGAACTGTTAGTGCTCATATATTGTCCTTATGAAAAATGCATGCTTTTGGTGCTCAAATATAGCACACCAAGGCATAGTGCTTGCTGTTGGTGCTCAGCTATATATATATATATATATATATGTATGGTGTTACAAGATAAAATTTCCAAGTCATCTTAATACCTACTGATAGAAATAATGCAATACACTTCAACAAAGAATTAGTTGCAAAGATTTTTAATTGCAGTCAGTTTGTGCAACACAATTTAGTCTCCTTCATCGAGTGTCTGCAATAGCATGAACCTAGCTCAATCATTTCATCTATAACATTGAATCAGAAATTCAACAAATGTTAAAGTGACTTGGCATTATTACTAAAAACTTAGTTCTATGGTTGAAGCACCAATTTTCCCACTTCAGTTCTCTGCTAGTCAGAATGAACTCAGTCAGTTTGTGCAACACAATTTAGTCTCCTTCATCGAGTGTCTGCAATAGCATGAACCTAGCTCAATCATTTCATCTATAACAATCAGAAATTCAACAAATGTTAAAGTGACTTAGCATTATTACTAAAAACTTAGTTCTATGGTTGAAGCACCAATTTTCCCACTTCAGTTCTCTGCTAGTCAGAATGAACTCAGTCAGTTTGTGCAACACAATTTAGTCTCCTTCATCGAGTGTCTGCAATAGCATGAACCTAGCTCAATCATTTCATCTATAACAATCAGAAATTCAACAAATGTTAAAGTGACTTAGCATTATTACTAAAAACTTAGTTCTATGGTTGAAGCACCAATTTTCCCACTTCAGTTCTCTGCTAGTCAGAATGAACTCAGTCAGTTTGTGCAACACAATTTAGTCTCCTTCATCGAGTGTCTGCAATAGCATGAACCTAGCTCAATCATTTCATCTATAACAATCAGAAATTCAACAAATGTTAAAGTGACTTAGCATTATTACTAAAAACTTAGTTCTATGGTTGAATCGACTGCAGACGTCGCTCTGCTCGACTCTTCACAGGTTTTTGTTCGTTAAATACTTTTGTGTATATTTTCTGATAAGAGTGATGAATTTCACTATGTGCTTCTTGAAACTGGAGTATTTCGCCGTGACCTGGCAACACATACAAATATGCATTAATTCATTGTAAAACTTAACGACAATAAATGTTTAAATATTTTCTAGACAGTGTAAGATGAACTTACTGTAGATGTTCCTAAATTAAGAGTCTGCTATCTATGTGTTCAACTCATTGATATTATGATTTTAATGGATGATTATTTGATATCTTTTCTTTTCTTGAACTGTTGACGCTCATTTATTATCCTTGAAGGTAATGCATTAAATTCCTATTATATGTTCATATTAAGATCTCAATTTCGACATAAGTCCAATAATTTTAGGATAAGCTTATTACAGAAATTGTGACATTTATTACAAAAACCAAAAATACGGTAATTAAGCTAAAACTAAAAATTAGACATCAACACTAAAGATAACAATAGTAATTACTAATACCAATAACACCATAAATTATTATTATTATTATGTTCAATGTGCTTTTGTCAAGATAATAATAATAATTATATTAAAGGAAGAAACCACTTTCTTACATAACTGTGTTTAAAATTACTTACATGGTAAGCCACCATTTAGAAAAATTAATCCATTTAATAAATGCCGCCATTCGCCCTTCCAGCCAAAGACAATAAGAACTTTTTGTCTCGTATGATGTACAAAAACATTTATTAGTTACAACAGACAGCTGAAGTAACTAGGTAAAATCTGTTTCATAACTGCTACATCCAGAACAATTATTGTCACTTGTTGCATTCTGACAACAATCAGTCTTTGATTGAATAAACGAAAATACATACATACATACTAAACAGTATGATCCAGATGTCCTGGTTGAAGCGCAACACAACCACAGCAGGGCAACTGTTGTCTTAAGCTTACAGCTTGTGTTTAGTCTTATTTGCCAATCCTGGCTGAATGCAAGGCTCCGTTGACCTATATGGCCTGTGTTCCATGGATGTTTACCCATCGAGGTGGGAATAAGTGCTCCTTATCTACACTGAACTTTCCAGCACAAGCTGGAATATTTACATGCTATAAAAGAAATCATGACCAAATTTCTAAATGATGATGAAACTGAAGTTTTTGATGCTCAAGTAAAATGTAAATAAAACAATAGCTTAAACGACAAAGGTAGGACAGATTATGCATAAGCGTAAGATAATCACACTACAGTCTACAAATGAAACAGACAGACTCAAGAACAATATTGTATATATAATATCTACCAAACTCATAAGGAAAGACTATTTATGTCAGTGTCATAAGTGTCAATATCAGTGTCGATACTTCACGAAAAGTGGTTTCTTCCTTTGTAATTTTTCTTTGCTCCAATATGTCATTTGATACAATTAAACTTACAATTTTACTAACCCAGTCAGATGACTCAGTGGAAAGAGGATCTTTGTCAATGCTTGACAGCCAATTCAGTACTTTGGTAGCCTTCAGTGACTGGCAAGTAAGGCTTGCATGATTCTGTAAAGTAAAAGCCACTGTCATTTAGTCAATTATGCTGATTCTACCCTGATGCATGTATAGTTGTATACATATGCACTAGGATGGATTATGTTAATGCCACTGATGTGTGCCAACCTCTTTTCAAAGTAAACCACTTGAAATCGCAGCTCTAAATTTATAGGATTCTACAGTTCTACACATTTCAGATCATTATGCTGATGATCAACTGTCTCGTCAGTTGTGCTCCATCCTACTTCACAGAGGTATATATTTCAGCATCACCTCTACCTGGTCACAGCTCTCTTAGTTCTTCGACACAAAAATGATCAGATCATCCTGTTCTGTTCTTCCAAAATCCAGCATGAAGCTTCACCATGGTCAACCCCCTCATCTGGAATGTGGGTCATTCCATCTCAATTCAACAAATGCTTCCCACTCGACCATCTCAGATTTTGATGAAATTTGCACAGAATGTGCATTGATGTATTGGAACATGGTGTGCAAAAATTTACAGCAATATTCCTAGTATTTTATTTTTTACGGAATTTTAAGGACGACTGGGGTGACCCTGTTTTTCGCGATTTGAAAATCGTGTCTTAATTTGCTGCCATATTCAGTAGGCCGTAAGTCCATTATTATTGCAGGTAAATTGATGAAATTTTCAGGACACCTAGCTTATGTGGTGCTAATCAAGGGCTGTTGAAGAACTAGATATCTGATGGATAGTTTTTTTCTAGCTGCGGATTGAAAATTGGAAAAAAACAACGACCCTGTCTGGCGCCAGTACTTTACTGCTCCACTATGACCAAATGGGTTGATTAACAGAGAAATTGTGAACCACTTGCAGTAATAGTCCACATTGTGTGCACAAATAAGCAATTAGGTTGGCTTTATCATGTGTACCTTTTGCATTATGGCCATCTGAAATTGACAAAAACCTAATTTTTGTGTTTTGACGACCATTTTCAAGGCCTTATATGGGCATGTTTGATAGGTGATACAGCTGTGAAATTAGCACCATTGGAAAGAGCAGCTCAAATACTATATACAACAACAAAAATTGTTTTTGAGACTCTTGTAGTTCAATTGATGTAGTTGTTTCCATTATAGTAGTGTTTTAAGCATTCGCGAGCTGATTCCAGGTGCCAGTACTTTACTGCTCCACTATGACCAAAAGGGCTGATTAACAGAGAAATTGTGAACCACTTGCAGTAATAGTCCACATTGTGTGCACAAATAAGCAATTAGGTTGGCTTTATCATGTGTACCTTTTGCATTATGGCCATCTGAAATTGACAAAAACCTAATTTTTGTGTTTTGACGACCATTTTCAAGGCCTTATATGGGCATGTTTGATAGGTGATACAGCTGTGAAATTAGCACCATTGGAAAGAGCAGCTCAAATACTATAAACAACAACAAAAATTGTTTTTGAGACTCTTGTAGTTCAATTGATGTAGTTGGTTCCATTATAGTAGTGTTTTAAGCATTCGCGAGCTGATTCCAGGTGCCAGTACTTTACTGCTCCACTATGACCTAAAAGGGCTGATTAACAGAGAAATTGTGAACCACTTGCAGTAATAGTCCACATTGTGTGCACAAATAAGCAATTAGGTTGGCTTTATCATGTGTACCTTTTGCATTATGGCCATCTGAAATTGACAAAAACCTAATTTTTGTGTTTTGACGACCATTTTCAAGGCCTTATATTGGCATGTTTGATAGGTGATACAGCTGTGAAATTAGCACCATTGGAAAGAGCAGCTCAAATACTATATACAACAACAAAAATTGTTTTTGAGACTCTTGTAGTTCAATTGATGTAGTTGTCTCCATTATAGTAGTGTTTTAAGCATTCGTGAGCTGATACCAGGCACGGTCTGCATTATTTCATGATTATTTCAGCCTGGTATCAGCTCGCGAATGCTTAAAACACTACTATAATGGAACCAACTACATCAATTGAACTACAAGAGTCTCAAAAACAATTCTGTTGCAGTTTATAGTATTTGAGCTGCTCTTTCCAATGGTGCTAATTTCACAGCTGTATCACCTATCCCACATGCCCATATAAGGCCTTGAAAATGGTCGTCAAAACACAAAAATTAGGTTTTTGTCAATTTCAGATGGCCATAATGCAAAAGGTAAAAAAGATAAAGCCAACCTAATTGCTTATTTGTGCACACAATGTGGACTATTACTGCATGTGGTTCACAATTTCTCTGTTAATCAGCCCTTTTAGGTCATAGTGGAGCAGTAAAGTACTGGCACCTGGAATCAGCTCGCGAATGCTTAAAACACTACTATAATGGAACAAACTACATCAATTGAACTACAAGAGTCTCAAAAACAATTCTTGTTGCAGTTTATAGTATTTGAGCTGCTCTTTCCAATGGTGCTAATTTCACAGCTGTATCACCTATCCCACATGCCCATATAAGGCCTTGAAAATGGTCGTCAAAACACAAAAATTAGGTTTTTGTCAATTTCAGATGGCCATAATGCAAAAGGTACACATGATAAAGCCAACCTAATTGCTTATTTGTGCACACAATGTGGACTATTACTGCAAGTGGTTCACAATTTCTCTGTTAATCAACCCTTTTAGGTCATAGTGGAGCAGTAAAGTACTGGCACCTGGAATCAGCTCGCGAATGCTTAAAACACTACTATAATGGAAACAACTACATCAATTGAACTACAAGAGTCTCAAAAACAATTTTTGTTGTTGTATATAGTATTTGAGCTGCTCTTTCCAATGGTGCTAATTTCACAGCTGTATCACCTATCAAACATGCCCATATAAGGCCTTGAAAATGGTCGTCAAAACACAAAAATTAGGTTTTTGTCAATTTCAGATGGCCATAATGCAAAAGGTACACATGATAAAGCCAACCTAATTGCTTATTTGTGCACACAATGTGGACTATTACTGCAAGTGGTTCACAATTTCTCTGTTAATCAACCCATTTGGTCATAGTGGAGCAGTAAAGTACTGGCGCCAGACAGGGTCGTTGTTTTTTTTCCAATTTTCAATCCGCAGCTAGAAAAAAACTATCCATCAGATATCTAGTTCTTCAACAGCCCTTGATTAGCACCACATAAGCTAGGTGTCCTGCAAATTTCATCAATTTACCTGCAATAATAATGGACTTACGGCCTACTGAATATGGCAGCAAATTAAGACACGATTTTCAAATCGCGAAAAACAGGGTCACCCCAGTCGTCCTTAAAATTCCGTAAAAAATAAAATACTAGGAATATTGCTGTAAATTTTTGCACACCATGTTCCAATACATCAATGCACATTCTGTGCAAATTTCATCAAAATCTGAGATGGTCGAGTGGGAAACTTGCAAAAAATTTGTTGATTTGAGACGGATTGACCCATGTGCTTTCTCACAATCTAAAGCATGACTTCCTACGCCCATACATTGCAGGTGCTTGGAGACTATTTCATGTGATTAGGGTCTACTAGTCAGGTCAGAAGCACCTCTGAGATTACTTGAAGAGGTGCTACATGAATAGGCACACACAATTATTATTACAAATTAAATAATAAACTTTAATGACATTATTGCAAAACATGCAGACAGAAGACTCTTAAATAGGACTTTTCTCGTGGCTCACCACTTACGTACAAAATCGGCAACCAATATCAAACATGAATTTGGTTCGAGCAGATTTAATTTACCAAGAGTTGCCTAGACAATTGTTACAAAGAAATGTATAACAGGCAACCCAAAAATTTTAGCTATGTTCTCACAATAACATAATTATTATTAAAATTATTATTATTATTACTACTATTGTTTACCAAAGGGAAGCATGATCCTGTAGGCCTTCGAGAAATTAAAGGTGTGAGAAAAAGGGAAATGTGATCTGGAAACTCAGTTCTCATTAACAGTACGGTCAGAGAACGTCCCTGTATATGTGACAGCGTTGTAGCACTGGGCATAAAGGTTTGACAACATAAGTAAGTAAAGTAAGTAAGTGTGTTCTTTATTAAACGCTGGCAAACGCACGGCGCTGTACACAAAACTATGCAGTTATACAATTACAATTATCAAATAGTAGCGAAAAAGTTAGTAAATAGTAAACTAAAAAACACTATGGCCTAGCTGTACAACATCCTAGCCAGGAAACCGCGCCTGGTGAGGGAATCAAATCTAGAAAGAACACGGTTATGTGAGCGTGGGCGCAGATCGTGACCAGTATATAGGACAGGGGGTAGTAGGTAATGAAGGATATGTCCAGGATTATTTAAGATATTTCTAAAAAGGTCTTGGTCGGCTTTTTTACAGAGTTCCTCAAAAGTAGGGAAAGATTTGGGTAGGAAGCCAAAGCGTACCAGCTTGCGGACCACAGCACTTAGAGAGTCACGTTCCTGTTTGCTGGCAAAGCCCCACCACACTTGAGAACAATAAAGCATTCGGTTGACAGTGGTGGACCGGACAACATCGAAAAGCCTGACTCCCATGAGCCCATGCGAGATTAAAATACGATGGGCGTAGAGAGATTGCTTGGCCCGTACACAAATCTTTTGGATATGGGAGGAAAAACCGAACTTTGCGGAAATCTCGATACCCAATATATTAAGGGATGTGACCCTTTTTATGCCACGTATAATTGGAGGACCTTGTTCAAGATTCACATTTGGTCTGGTCAAAATAATTTAAAAATTAAATCATTAGCTAATTGCTAACAGAAAGCATAAACTGTCACTCTGGCTTTGGTCATCACCTCATTAACATCATCATCATCTGGTTCTTGTGAACAGTGTACATTGCATTTGTGTAGTGCACAAGAGATGATGTTGTTGATTGCCAATGGCAGAGAAAGTGTTCAAAGTTTATTGTGTAAGAGGGGCCATGTAGACAAAAAACAAAAAGTTGCCTTACCTCATCAAATATCGGGCGTTTCTTGGTAGTTATCGAACTGTGAATGTTCTGTTCAGTGGAGTCTCTGTCATCGACATTTTCTTTCCGTGCCAGCTTCCGATGCATCTCTGTCATGGCATTAATAAGTATTTGCTCTGCAGGAGATGAAAAGAATTGCTTCATCTTCCTGGAAAAATAACAGGTTTAGACATAAATTGGTAAAAGTGCATTTCAGTGTATTTTATTGATAGTGGAGGTAGAGTTGTATTTTAGCATATTTAATTATTTCAATGATTTTTATGATAACTGTTATGAATCCAGCTTCTATTTAAACAAGATTCTTTTCATAAATCCCACTTCCATTTAAGATAAATTACTTTAATTAATCCCACTTCCAGTTAGTAAGAATTCTTTTCATCAATCCAACTTGTATTCGACCATGCAAAGGCGAGGCATAGTATACGACGCTAAACTAAAAGCTGTTTTCATCAATCAAGCTTCTATTTGAGCAAATAACTACTTTCTTCAAAACAACTTCCATCTAGGCATACCATTATTTTTATCAAACCAGCTTCCATTTACGCAGACACATAGCAGAAATAATAAAATACGCTAAAATAATGGGACGACAGCATCATGAATTAAATACGCTAAAATTCAATTTTACCCATAAATTTATCTTATTATTATTTTGTTTGCGATAAACAATTAAGCCTGTTACCCAATTAACAGATTAACGCAGGACATGTGTATAGCATAATGATAACATAACATGCAAAACGCCACATGGTCAATTACTTACCTAAAACTAGCAAAGTCGCAATTGCTAATTGTATCCTCAATTCCGTTTGTTAGGAATTACAAAAGAATAAATTATTAGTTGCAGAAATTGTAATTAAATTTGTTTCAACGTACTTCAACGAGGTCGAAAACACCATCAATGGCGGACCTTAGCAACTGTAAACTCACGCATCGCGATCCCAAATCTCGCGAGACTTTATATTTGTGCGAGGTTCATCTATCTTTTCTACTTGAGGACCAAAAAGCACGATTTGTTGATTTTGAACAAAATACGCTGTAAATCCGGACCAAATTGAACATGCCGCTTTATTTTGTTGAGAAATAATATTGCCTAATTTGTTTTGAAAACAATACGCGTGGATTTTAAATTATATGGCAAAATTCGTCTGAGCACAAACGGCCTTGTTTTAAATCATTCAACATATAGATCATAAATCGCAAACTGTGTGCCGCGGCACACTAGTGTGCCGTGCGAGATTTCAGGTGTGCCGCGAGAGAAACCTAAAAATCGCTAGTCTCTTTAATTGACTTTATAATTAATTATTTCATAAATACAATTTTCGGCTTTTTAATGTTTTCATTTTAAAGAATGGTTTCTCATTCACAGTTATTCGATCTCATAATTATGTGATCAAACGTAAAAGCCTAGAGACATTCATCTTTTCTATGTTATTTACGTGTTCACCCCTCCTCTCGACGTCATTATTATAGAGATACCAGCATAACTGTACCGGTAACTGAACAAGCTATGTTCTTCTACTTTTTCATTTATTGGTACTCAAACATAAAACTAGTAATGAAAAATAAAATCATGTGGATATATTATTTTGAATTTGATGGCTGAAGAAGAGAGTCTCATCGGTCTTAAGAACGATCTGGCTCACAGAGCATTTGGATCTCAATTTTAAGCCATTATCCAGACTTGAGCACGAAAGCAATGAAGGGTTTGCTGCCTTTTAAATTTTCTTATCTCGGCGAAGTTGGATATTTCTGTTCTAACAGAAATGAAATCGAAAAAACGAGAGCGACTACAGATAATAATAATAATAATAATAATAATAATAATAATAATAATAATAATAATATCTTTTCTTTAATAAGCGCCTGACAAACGCTCTGCGCTGTACATTTACATGTTATGCAATTTAAATCTTAACTACTAACAGAACAGACAGCCTGCAATACAACGGCGCTAATAGCAGCCTACAAAGCATATCCGCCCAACGGGGCTCGAACTCGGTACCTCTCGGTCTCTGTGCCAGATGTTTTCCAATGCGCTAATGCATGATGAAATGCGTGTCTGCTTCTTGGCTATCGAACCGCGTCTTGAGTTAATAGGCGATGCTCTCATAAACAAGCTCATTCATCGCATTAGTGATGATTAGTCAATTAAAAATCTGCTTTAGTATCGCTATTACTGGACTAAAACGACAAGTTTAAAATATGACAAACTGAATTTATTACTGTTGGTTTTGTAATTTTGATAATTTTAATTAGTGTGCCGCGATAAAAATTTGCTCTGCTGAGTGTGCCGGGAGTTAAAAAAGTTTGCGAGACACTGATATAGATCATAAATTAAAAAAATTTATTACAAATCGCTTGAGACAGACTAAGCTTAGCCAAGTTAGGTATTAGGAGAAAGGCTGGTTGGCAACCGATTGCCAACCGATTTTCTAAATTAGGCTGTCTTCCAAGATTTACAGAGGACGAAAACGCTAAGTGCTCCGTGACTGAGCACTATGCGATTGACGAGCATTTTAGAATACGATTTTAATACGCTAAAAGAGCATCCACAGTTGAATTTACGCTAATATATATATATATATATATATATATATATATATTATATATTGTCGGGTACCCCCTTTTGATTCTTCTAGCACTACTTCAGGAGGTCTTTGCCCCTGCAGAGATAACAGAGCATAGGCACCATTTAAATTATCTACTGAAGCTGCAGGAACAGGGTTTGCTAACTCTACACTGGGATCTGGTCTATGTATTGATGTAGTGTCCTCCCTAATGACAGGGCTTGCACCAAGGTCACCCCCGGGGTTATCCAGGTCCTCACCACTACTCCTCAACTGTACCAGGGATGCGCCAGAGTGTAAGGTGACAGGACATGTGCCTGCGGACTTCGGGTGGAAGTCAACCCGCTCCTCTAGCGAATCAGGGTTCTTCTGAATTGGGGACCCAGCCTTTCGAGGAGATCCAGGGTAACCCAGGTGCTTACCAGGCTCCGTACTATCCACTAAAGACCTTAGCTGCAACAGCTCTGCCCAAAGTGACTGATTCTCAGCTATGGCCTTCTGCATTGGACTTAAATTACTACTACCGGGGAGGACTACACTATCTATCCCCTTGGCCATACCCCTTGCATTTCCATCTTCTTCCTCATCAGACATGAAATCAGACATTGGAATGTCGGCTTAGCCAATAACTCAGGTTTTATTTAAAGACAGGTTAATTCAACAGTGATGTACAGCAATTCAGAAAGTCTGCGATTTGCAGTATCGAGCTATACAGGTGTAATCAATTTCAATCAAGTAAACCCAAATCGGAATTAACTTAACAAACTGACAGGCTGCGGCCAATAGCAACATAAATCAAACCCCGTGTCACTCTATTCAATCACAAAAGAACTTAGAAGAGTTATTGTGCTCATGCGGTGCTTACTTAAGGGCGGCCATTTGCAATTCTTAAACAGGCGGGAGGGAAGCTCAATTCTACTCACTCAAACTACCTAATCTGGGCGCTATAGCAATTGTCGACGATACCACCTCAGTCTTGCGGACAAGATCCACAAACTGGAATATACCTCGTATCGCATTAAACACAAATGCCTATATCTAGGTTACAAGAAACCACAACGCCCAAAAATAATGTCACCCGCCATCAGGCATCTACCAAGAAGAAGAAAGACGGAAGTACGTCACCAAAAACAGAGCACATAAGCCCTACGTGACCTATTTCTCTGCAAGATCATTGGCGGGTTCAACATCCATCAGAACTAGGACAAGGCCTGGTTTTCAATTACCTTTCGATCCAGTCGGGCTATCTACTGCAAACGGGTTACCAAAAAGGCTGGATTCTTACATATATTCCCCACCCACTTATTGAGAAAAACAATCTGACAAAAACGCAGAAATGCTAACATGAGTGATAATGGATAATTAAAGTTCATTAGAAAATTTTAGAATAAACTAGTAAATATTTTTATATAATGATTATGGGAATAAATTGAGAGTTGTCCTTGGGTGGGAGATTATGGTTGTGTGCTCTAGGTGTTAATTGGTGTGAGAGAGGGGTCGGAGTGCCGACCACATCACTCTGATAATATCACGCAAATGTAGTATACAGTACAAACATATTCGTCGATCATCCGTTCTTAGTCGACTATAATATATATTCGTTTAATTGAGAAAAACAATCTGACAAAAACGCAGAAATGCTAACATGAGTGATAATGGATAATTGAAGTTCATTAGAAACTTTTAGAATAAACTAGTAAATATTTTTATATAATGATCTGGGAATTGAGAGTTGTCCTTGGGCGCCCAGTGCTTGATTATAAGCCGCTTGCACAGTATAGTCATCTCAGTTGTTCACTCCAAACTTGAGTAGCCTACTGTAATTCCCTTTTTCGACTCGAAATTGAATTGAATTGACTCATCTCAAATAAAACATCTACAAAATCGAAAACGCCATTGCCCATGCAATCACCAAAACTCCCAAATATCAGCACACAACGTACCCACTTATCAAATCAATTCATGGGCTAAAAAGTCCCTCAGTGCATGATCAATCCATCCATAAAAAATAATGTTCTTTATCACTTACGGTCTTATCCACCATTTAGGCTAACGCCATTCACGTAGGCTATCTCAATCCTCTTTTGCTTGCAAGCTTAGGCCTAGGCCTATGGGGGAGGGAGCCATAGAATAATAGTGACATCACTGGCTTGAAGAGCAGAATATCAAGTAGGAAGCCGCTGGAAGCGGGATCGATACCTGCTACTCTCCCTATAAGGTCCATTCAGCTTCTTATTCGCTAGATGGCGTTGATAAACTGCGTTGTAGGACGTGATGGCCGGTATCACGAAATAGAGTATCCGTCCTAAGACTATCCTGGGGGATGTAAGCCTATGAATTTATCCCCCGGATGGAATAAACCGGTTTAAAGTATCCGGGGGATAAACCATTTTATCCCCCATCGTCATAGTTACGTGTCGCGATAGCCTCGAAGAAAATACAGTCAAAATCACCAAAAACGAAGTAAATTAATTTCAGGTCG
The DNA here is from genome assembly GCA_020284085.1 of Aporrectodea caliginosa. NCBI lineage: Eukaryota > Metazoa > Annelida > Clitellata > Crassiclitellata > Lumbricidae > Aporrectodea > Aporrectodea caliginosa. The sequence goes on along the minus strand of JACEVL010000541.1, from coordinate 27,180 downwards.
ACGTAGCCTACAATTTAAAACTAAAAATACGCAACTTAAAATATTTTATGTGTAGGGGCCTACAATAAATTCAAACAGTACGACTGAATACACTTAGAAACCGCCAAAAATGTAAACTAAACCGAATACTCCATTTCGCTAAGGGGATACTCGATGGGGGATACCCTATTTCGTGACACCGGCGCGGTGGCATTTTCGCCGATCCAAGGTGAGTACAGCAACTATTTTTGGACTAAACAGGATAATTTATCGTTTTAACGCTCTAAACTATTTTATATAGAACAACTTTAAATAGAACCTGGATTGGTGACAATACATCTTGCTTCAGTAGAAGTTGGATTGAAGAAAATAATTCTTCTATAAATAGAAAATGGATTAATGAAGTAAATAATTCTTTCAAATCAAATCAAATCAAATCGTTCTTTATTGTTTCTCAATTTTAGTTACAGTCTTTGAGAACATCACAATTGAAAACAAACAATTATTAAAAAGTAGGTACAAATTAGTTGGGTAGAGAAACAAAGGGAGATCCAAAAGGGACCTGAGTCCCGCTAGGTAGGAACCCCCAAGCAGTGATATAGGATCAGTTATACATGACAATTACCAGTGCTGACAACAAAAAGTTACAAAATTTTTAACGAAATATTATAGTGATACGTGGAGTCAGACACCATGATGTATATTTCTAATCAGAAACAAAGACCATTGAACCGAGTTCTACAACAATTTCATGTTATTCCTAACTATTCTTAACTAACAACAGCATTATTTGAAAGGCGCATGGACATTTGCCTTAGCAACTAGCCTTAGTAACGGGCCTTTTGCCTTGCCTTAGCAACCAGCCTCTTGCCTTAGTAACGGGCCTTTTTGCCTTGCCTTAGCAACCAGCCTCTTGCCTTAGTAACGGGCCTTTTGCCTTGCCTTAGCAACCAGCCTCTTGCCTTAGTAACGGGCCTTTGCCTTGCCTTAGCAACCAGCCTCTTGCCTTAGTAACGGGCCTTTTGCCTTGCCTTAGCAACCAGCCTCTTGCCTTAGTAACGGGCCTTTTGCCTTGCCTTAGCAACCAGCCTCTTGCCTTAGTAACGGGCCTTTTGCCTTGCCTTAGCAACCAGCCTCTTGCCTTAGTAACGGACAATTTGTCGTCCTCTGTGCCTATATATAGAGACGCCTGTCGCGTGTGAGTGTGTGAGTGTGTTAGAGTGTGAGTGTGTGAGCGAGTGAGTTAGTTGGTTCCGAAGTTAGTTAAAGTTCAGTTAATGAGAGTTAAGCCAGAGTTGTAGTGTTTAAGCTGTTCGACATTAATAAAACAATCTGCTGTGTTGATCCGTGTCGTTGCCGTCTTCCAAGTTAACCTAGTGTTAGGCATCGTCGGTGGCACCGTTAAGTCCTTTGCCCGACGGGAAAGGCCGAGTCCAGCGAACGAACTAAGAAGAACAGGGAAGACTCCGAAGAGCTATCCTGGTGAACATTAAAGAGAGAGATACCGGAGTTCTGCCCCACGGCCGTTTTCGCCACAGTGGTACCAGAAGTGGGGTGCTAGACGATTGAAGAACACTGATTTCCGATGGGAGACGAGGACGACACGCGCGTCTACCCGCTGGTCGACTTTGACATCCTGCAGCCTAAAACCTCTACGCCCGCCGAGAGAAGGCGACCGATGGAGATCAAGCCGGATCGGAACAGCCTGCCAGACGACTTTGGCTTCGAGGAGTGGAAGCCGATGGAGCCGATTGAGCGAAGAAAATCCACGGAACCTGTTAGCCGGGAAGTGAAGGACGAGTCAAGAATTCTTCCGGGGCTGCTTGAGGGCGTCGGCGGCCTGTTGAGAAACCGGCCGATGCAGATGAAACCTGGGCGTTTCGATGGGACAGGTTCACTGGAATCGTTTCTGTCTCAGTTCGAGGTGTGTGCGAGGCACAACCGGTGGACCGCTTCGGACAAAATCGATTTCCTTCGCTGCTCACTGGAGAAAGCAGCCACTCAGTTGCTCTGGGACTTCGGGGCCCAGCCCGATGCGACCTACGAACAGTTGGTGGAGCGGCTACGTCAACGCTACGGGACGGAAGGCCAAGCCGAGACCTTCCGGGCGCAACTCTATTACCGCCGCCAGCGTGCCGGGGAAAGCCTTTCCGACCTCCTTCATGAAATTCGTCGGTTGGTGGTTCTCGCCTACCCAGTGCCTTCCAACGAAACCACGGAGATCATCGCCAAAGACGCGTTCCTGGAGGCGATGAGGGATCGGGAGCTCTCGCTCAAGATTCGCGAGAGAGAACCCAAGTCACTGGACGAAGCTTACCGGACGGCGCTTCGTCTGGAGGCTTACCGAAGCACAACGGGCCAGGACGACCGAAGGAGACCGTCGGAACCTGACGACCGCGGAAGACCGCCAAACCGGGTGCGTGGCACTCGGGAGACCGATGTCGGCGACCAGATCCAGGCGCAGTTGGACCGGTTCCTGACCGACCAGAAGGAAGAGCAACGCCGATGGCAACGGGAGCTCGAAGGCAAGTTTGACCGACAGTTCCGGGAGCTGCGGGGTCGTACGCCTCCGGCTAATGCTGGGCCGGACCGAGACGTTCGCTCTGGAGACCGTAACCGAGGACCGGGCCGAGAGACTCGCCCGGGAAACGCCAACGCCGACGACCAAGAAAGACCGAGGCGGGAGATGAATTGCTTCAACTGTGGCCAACCAGGCCACTTCGCCCGCAACTGCCGCCAGTCACGCCGGGCCCGTCATCGCCCGGATGCGACCGAGACAGAAACCCAAGATTCGACGCCGACGGAGCCGGTGGCCGCCAATCACACGACCCATCCAAGAGTACCCAACCGTGCAACCTTCAACGCTGTCTACGTCAGGGGAACGATCAATGGACGCTCTCAACTCTGCCTGGTCGACACCGGATCGGAGGTGAGCCTCATACCTTCCTCTATTGTCCAGGGGTTAGAGATTCGTCCCTGTAACCGGTACTTGATGGCTGCGAACGGGTCCGATATACGGGTTTTGGGTGAGATAAGGGTCCCCATTAAGATTCGGAGTGGGTTTGAGATCTCTAGTGCATTTTTGGTGTCCGATCAGATAGCTGACCCCATGCTGGGTATGGATTGGTTGAGGGAACACCGATGCCGCCTAGGTTTTGGGACCGGGGCCTTGTTCATTGGTCGGAAACGTATTTCCCTGGTAAGAGGTAATGGAGCCGGGTGGTGCCGTCGGGTAATTGTGGCTGAGGAAGTTGTAGTCGCGCCTAAGAGTCAATTCGACATCCCTGTAAAGACCCTGTATGGGGATTTGTCGTCGGTAGCGCCGGCCTGGATGACAGATGCCAAGGAAATCAGTCCGGGGGTCCATCTTGCACGGGTCGTAGTAGGCGATGACGCCAGAACGACCCAGGTCCGGGTAGTAAACTTGACCGAGGATCCTGTAAGGTTGGTTAAGGACCAGTTGTTGGGAGGGTTGCACCCGGTCGAAGTTGAGTGTCGGGAGACCCGTGATAAGGGTGAGGAGCCGGTTGGTGAGGCGGCTCCTTGTGAGATGCTGATGGCCGATCTCCCCGAGGAGGTGACACCCGAGACCCGAGACCAATTGCGGGAACTTTTAACTGAATTCAGTGATGTTTTCTCGGTAAGGGAAGGCGATCTTGGCCGAACAAACGTGGCCACTCATCGGATTGATACGGGAGATGCAGGTCCTGTTAGACAGCCTCTGCGGCGCCAACCGCTTCCCCATAGGGCTGCCATAGATGAACAGCTGGATAGTATGTTGGCCGCTGGGACGATTGAACCCGCTGTTAGCGAGTGGGCGGCTAACGTGGTTCTGGCTCGTCCTGGGATTCGTGCAAATCAGTGAGTTTTAAGGGGTACCTATGTGGTGTGTGGTTTGACATTTTACATTGAAAGTCCTCTTCTCCTCTTCCAAAGTTTGTTTTCTTTTCAAAGACTAATCACTAATCAACAGGTGACGGATTGTGCTTTACACAAAATATACAGAAGAATAGGGAAAAGTCCAATGTTGTTTATCTCTCCTATTCGCAGTGATGAGTCATGATGGGGTGACCTATTTACACCAGGACTCTCCGATAGCCTGCTCGATAAATCGGGGGATATCCTTTACCAGCGTTGTCCGTTTATATGAGTATACTGAGTGCCAAGCCTTTACGGTCCACGTTTATAGATCGATAACCACACAAGAGACACCTAGTAATTGCTTTGCCGGAGATGTAGTTATTTAGTTGCTGAAAGGGTATCCGGTAATGGTTGCCGGATGGGTATTTGTTACTGGATAGGTATTTAGTTGCCGAAATGGTATCTGGTAATGGTTGCCGGATGGGTATTTGTTACCGGATGGGTATTTAATTGCCGCAAGGGTATCTGGTAATGGTAATGGTAAGAGATCCTGAGTGGCCGAGTGGGTTGGTAGCCCGCTCGCCACGCCGGCGGCCCGGGTTCGATTCCTGGTCGGTCGGTTTATCAGAGATTAATTTCTCAGATCTTTACTGCGGGTGGCTCCGTCTCAATATAAACGTGGAGTACGAGGTTGCTTTCTGCCTCCGACACTAATCATCTTCGATATGAAAAAGTGTCGTTAAGCCGAAGTACGATCTGGTAATGGTTGCGGATGGGTATTTGGTTACCGGATGAGTATTTGTTACCGGATGGGTATTTAGTTGCGGGAAGGGAATCTGGTAATGGTAACCGGATAGGTATTTGGTTACTGGATGGTATTTACTTACCGGAAGGGTATTTAGTTGCCGTAAGAGTATCTTGCAATTGTTGCCGTATGGGTATTTGTGCCATATAGTAATAAGCGTCTATAAGACCACCGATACAGTATCTTGTAATTGTTGCCGTATGGGTATTTGTGCCATATAGTAATAAGCGTCTGTAAGGCCACCGATAGAGTATCTTGTAATTGGTGCCGTATGGGTATTTGTGCCATACAGTAATAAGCGATAATTTTACTAGAATTAAGCAGTGAAACGACTACATCCGAAACGGCCACGTTCACTGGATCCAGACTTGGTACTGTTTGTGCCTACATTTCGCACGGTGTAGGCCTACACAGGGCGTCCGTTTGTAAATGTAATGTAATAAGCTATAACTTACAAAAATCACAGGCGAATAAGGTAGCCTTGCAAGTACGATGACAATTAGTCGGGTATTTATACGTGTGCCCTACGAATCGTACTCGTAAACTCTAAACTTCTTAAGCGCCACTCGAAGGTTAAGCGCAGGGAACCAGCTTATTCAAGAGCACGAAGCTTGAAGATGCATCTACGCGTTGTTTATCCACCATAGACTGCATATCTGTCTCACTGATAATCTGAATATTGACCTGATTACGTCTTGGTTCAGTTGGTTTTGGTGCGTCATCAGTTGATGCTTGGCGCACTAAACACCAGCGCCATAGAGGTTACAGCCCGTACGGCTACAACTTGCAGCAACGCACTTCTCCGTTATTGGCCCTGTGACTTGGAACGGGCTTCCTCGGGAGCTACGCTGCATCCATCGGGTCCTTCCCTCACCTTTCTATCGGCTTCTTAAGATTGTTTTTTTCGCTTGGCCTTGGACGGAAGCGCCTCTGAGTACCTTGAAGTGGCGCTATATAAATTTCGCCTGATCGGCTTATTGACTGATTGGTAGCTAAGTAATTCTGCGCAGTTACCGTGGCCTACATCCTCCGAGAGTACAAATGAGGGTTTCCAAGAAGACGATACCGACGACGATGACATTAGTATCAGAGCACTTCTATAGCGCCTTTAGTACCACACGATGGCCTTGAAGCAGCTGACGATGATGATGTTAATGACGATGATGATGCAGATGCAGATGAATATGATGATAATGACGACGACAATGATGATAATAGTGATGATGATGTTTTTCTAACGAAAGATGCTTCAACGATTGGAGTACGTCTCCGAGAACAACACTTGGGACAAAGAACACCTCGAGTGTACCTACGATATGACACTTCATGCCCCTTAATTAATGTCCAAGGCCCTAACCCTACAGAATGATGGCGCTGCAGTCGACGACATTCTCGCCCAATCACCGACGACGTTTTATTTAAAGCGGACCATTGAACCTGGCTTTATCATCTCGCGACAAACTTAATCAAACCATCCGCTAGGTGACGCGCTGTTTGTTTTGTTTATCTACAAACACAAGAGGGAAACAGTAAATATAGACAGACAGATTCCTGAAAATTTTATAATTAAAATTCCATTACACGCCTCGGAACCACCTAGAAACAAGTAGGTCAAAAAATCAACTATCTGTTAAACGACAACATCAGTTTCAAAGAATGTAATCATACTACTCCCTCATAAACTTCGCAATGGATATCAAATTTTCTATAAACTCGATTTTTTAGTAGGATCACGTTGGTTGATTACTACACTCTAGAATACAAATTCTATAAGACGCCTCGAATCATCGAGAGCAGAACGGCCTATAAAGTTTTCCATAGCAACAGCAATCAACGACCTTTCTTAAATTCTAATGTTTTCCAGGGCTCAGCATACCCCTCGCGCAAGAACCGCTATAAATTAAACTTTCCATGAGGTCAATTTTTACAATATTAAATTACGATGAGAAAAGTTGAAAACGACTCAGGCTTAATTTCTTGCTAATCTTAACCGTTTACTACACTTGCTAGAATGAAAATTCCATACGACATCCATCAACAAAATTGAAACGGTAACCCGAGAAATGAAAAATCTACCTCTTGGTAGCATTATCCTACGAACTCTCTGCAGATATATAATGCCTTCTACACCCCAAGCAAGCTCCGCAATAGATTTAAACTTTTCCAAGAGGTCGATTTTTTTGGTAGGAAAAAATCGCTGGACTAACCATCATGGTTTTCCGAGAATTTACCAAATTTTTCACTGGTCTGGATTCGCTTTAAATTTCCATCTTATGATGAGGAAGCAAAGTTATATACGATTCTGGCACAATTTCTTGCTAATCTTGACCAATTACTGCAAAATAATAGAATACAAAGTCCATAAGACGATTGGAATCGCCATGGAAACGGACAAGCCAAGAAATGAAAAATCTACCTCTTGGCAGCATTATCGTACGAACTCTGTGCAGATATATAATGTCTTCTACACCCCGAGCAAGCTCCGCAATAGATTTAAACTTTTCCAAGAGGTCGATTTTTTTGTAGGAAAAAATCGCTGGACTAACCATCATGGTTTTTCCGAGAATTTACCAAATTTTTCACTGGTCTGGATTCGCTTTAAATTTGCATCTTATGATGAGGAAGCAAAGTTATATACGATTCTGGCACAATTTCTTGCTAATCTTGACCAATTACTGCAAAATAATAGAATACAAAGTCCATAAGACGATTGGAATCGCCATGGAAACGGACAAGCCAAGAAATGAAAAATCTACCTCTTGGCAGCATTATCCTACGAACTCTGTGCAGATATATAATGTCTTCTACACCCCGAGCAAGCTCCGCAATAGATTTAAACTTTTCCAAGAGGTCGATTTTTTGTAGGAAAAAATCGCTGGACTAACCATCATGGTTTTTCCGAGAATTTACCAAATTTTTCACTGGTCTGGATTCGCTTTAAATTTCCATCTTATGATGAGGAAGCAAAGTTATACACGATTCTGGCTCAATTTCTTGCTAATCTTGACCAATTACTGCAAAATAATAGAATACAAAGTCCATAAGACGATTGGAATCGCCATGGAAACGGACAAGCCAAGAAATGAAAAATCTACCTCTTGGCAGCATTATCCTACGAACTCTGTGCAGATATATAATGTCTTCTACACCCCGAGCAAGCTCCGCAATAGATTTAAACTTTTCCAAGAGGTCGATTTTTTGTAGGAAAAAATCGCTGGACTAACCATCATGGTTTTTCCGAGAATTTACCAAATTTTTCACTGGTCTGGATTCGCTTTAAATTTGCATCTTATGATGAGGAAGCAAAGTTATATACGATTCTGGCAAAATTTCTTGCTAATCTTGACCAATTACTGCAAAATAATAGAATACAAAGTCCATAAGACGATTGGAATCGCCATGGAAACGGACAAGCCAAGAAATGAAAAATCGACCTCTTGGCAGCATTATCCTACGAACTCTGTGCAGATATATAATGTCTTCTACACCCCGAGCAAGCTCCGCAATAGATTTAAACTTTTCCAAGAGGTCGTTTTTTTGTAGGAAAAAATCGCTGGACTAACCATCATGGTTTTCCGAGAATTTACCAAATTTTTCACTGGTCTGGATTCGCTTTAAATTTGCATCTTATGATGAGGAAGCAAAGTTATATACGATTCTGGCACAATTTCTTGCTAATCTTGACCAATTACTGCAAAATAATAGAATACAAAGTCCATAAGACGATTGGAATCGCCATGGAAACGGACAAGCCAAGAAATGAAAAATCTACCTCTTGGCAGCATTATCCTACGAACTCTGTGCAGATATATAATGTCTTCTACACCCCGAGCAAGCTCCGCAATAGATTTAAACTTTTCCAAGAGGTCGATTTTTTTGTAGGAAAAAATCGCTGGACTAACCATCATGGTTTTTCCGAGAATTTACCAAATTTTTCACTGGTCTGGATTCGCTTTAAATTTGCATCTTATGATGAGGAAGCAAAGTTATACACGATTCTGGCTCAATTTCTTGCTAATCTTGACCAATTACTGCAAAATAATAGAATACAAATTCCATAAGACGATTGGAATCGCCATGGAAACGGACAAGCCAAGAAATGAAAAATCTACCTCTTGGCAGCATTATCCTACGAACTCTGTGCAGATATATAATGTCTTCTACACCCCGAGCAAGCTCCGCAATAGATTTAAACTTTTCCAAGAGGTCGATTTTTTTGTAGGAAAAAATCGCTGGACTAACCATCATGGTTTTTCCGAGAATTTACCAAATTTTTCACTGGTCTGGATTCGCTTTAAATTTGCATCTTATGATGAGGAAGCAAAGTTATACACGATTCTGGCTCAATTTCTTGCTAATCTTGACCAATTACTGCAAAATAATAGAATACAAAGTCCATAAGACGATTGGAATCGCCATGGAAACGGACAAGCCAAGAAATGAAAAATCGACCTCTTGGCAGCATTATCCTACGAACTCTGTGCAGATATATAATGTCTTCTACACCCCGAGCAAGCTCCGCAATAGATTTAAACTTTTCCAAGAGGTCGATTTTTTTGTAGGAAAAAATCGCTGGACTAACCATCATGGTTTTTCCGAGAATTTACCAAATTTTTCACTGGTCTGGATTCGCTTTAAATTTGCATCTTATGATGAGGAAGCAAAGTTATATACGATTCAAAAGTTCTTCTTGGCATATACGATTCTGGCAAAAGTTCGCTAATCTTGACCAATTACTGCAAAATAATAGAATACAAATTCCATAAGACGATTGGAATCGCCATGGAAACGGACAAGCCAAGAAATGAAAAATCTACCTCTTGGCAGCATTATCCTACGAACTCTGTGCAGATATATAATGTCTTCTACACCCCGAGCAAGCTCCGCAATAGATTTAAACTTTTCCAAGAGGTCGATTTTTTTGTAGGAAAAAATCGCTGGACTAACCATCATGGTTTTTCCGAGAAATTTACCAAATTTTTCACTGGTCTGGATTCGCTTTAAATTTGCATCTTATGATAAGGAAGCAAAGTTATATACGATTCTGGCACAATTTCTTGCTAATCTTGACCAATTACTGCAAAATAATAGAATACAAAGTCCATAAGACGATTGGAATCGCCATGGAAACGGACAAGCCAAGAAATGAAAAATCTACCTCTTGGCAGCATTATCCTACGAACTCTATGCAGATATATAATGTCTTCTACACCCCGAGCAAGCTCCGCAATAGATTTAAACTTTTCCAAGAGGTCGATTTTTTTGTAGGAAAAAATCGCTGGACTAACCATCATGGTTTTTCCGAGAATTTACCAAATTTTTCACTGGTCTGGATTCGCTTTAAATTTGCATCTTATGATGAGGAAGCAAAGTTATATACGATTCTGGCACAATTTCTTGCTAATCTTGACCAATTACTGCAAAATAATAGAATACAAAGTCCATAAGACGATTGGAATCGCCATGGAAACGGACAAGCCAAGAAATGAAAAATCTACCTCTTGGCAGCATTATCCTACGAACTCTGTGCAGATATATAATGTCTTCTACACCCCGAGCAAGCTCCGCAATAGATTTAAACTTTTCCAAGAGGTCGATTTTTTGTAGGAAAAAATCGCTGGACTAACCATCATGGTTTTTCCGAGAATTTACCAAATTTTTCACTGGTCTGGATTCGCTTTAAATTTGCATCTTATGATGAGGAAGCAAAGTTATATACGATTCTGGCACAATTTCTTGCTAATCTTGACCAATTACTGCAAAATAATAGAATACAAAGTCCATAAGACGATTGGAATCGCCATGGAAACGGACAAGCCAAGAAATGAAAAATCTACCTCTTGGCAGCATTATCCTACGAACTCTGTGCAGATATATAATGTCTTCTACACCCCGAGCAAGCTCCGCAATAGATTTAAACTTTTCCAAGAGGTCGTTTTTTTGTAGGAAAAAATCGCTGGACTAACCATCATGGTTTTCCGAGAATTTACCAAATTTTTCACTGGTCTGGATTCGCTTTAAATTTGCATCTTATGATGAGGAAGCAAAGTTATATACGATTCTGGCACAATTTCTTGCTAATCTTGACCAATTACTGCAAAATAATAGAATACAAAGTCCATAAGACGATTGGAATCGCCATGGAAACGGACAAGCCAAGAAATGAAAAATCGACCTCTTGGCAGCATTATCCTACGAACTCTGTGCAGATATATAATGTCTTCTACACCCCGAGCAAGCTCCGCAATAGATTTAAACTTTTCCAAGAGGTCGATTTTTTTGTAGGAAAAAATCGCTGGACTAACCATCATGGTTTTTCCGAGAATTTACCAAATTTTTCACTGGTCTGGATTCGCTTTAAATTTGCATCTTATGATGAGGAAGCAAAGTTATATACGATTCTGGCACAATTTCTTGCTAATCTTGACCAATTACTGCAAAATTCTAGAATACAAAGTCCATAAGACGATTGGAATCGCCATGGAAACGGACAAGCCAAGAAATGAAAAATCTACCTCTTGGCAGCATTATCCTACGAACTCTGTGCAGATATATAATGTCTTCTACACCCCGAGCAAGCTCCGCAATAGATTTAAACTTTTCCAAGAGGTCGATTTTTTTGTAGGAAAAAATCGCTGGACTAACTAACCATCATGGTTTTTCCGAGAATTTACCAAATTTTTCACTGGTCTGGATTCGCTTTAAATTTGCATCTTATGATGAGGAAGCAAAGTTATACACGATTCTGGCTCAATTTCTTGCTAATCTTGACCAATTACTGCAAAATAATAGAATACAAAGTCCATAAGACGATTGGAATCGCCATGGAAACGGACAAGCCAAGAAATGAAAAATCGACCTCTTGGCAGCATTATCCTACGAACTCTGTGCAGATATATAATGTCTTCTACACCCCGAGCAAGCTCCGCAATAGATTTAAACTTTTCCAAGAGGTCGATTTTTTTGTAGGAAAAAATCGCTGGACTAACCATCATGGTTTTCCGAGAATTTACCAAATTTTTCACTGGTCTGGATTCGCTTTAAATTTGCATCTTATGATGAGGAAGCAAAGTTATATACGATTCTGGCAAAATTTCTTGCTAATCTTGACCAATTACTGCAAAATAATAGAATACAAAGTCCATAAGACGATTGGAATCGCCATGGAAACGGACAAGCCAAGAAATGAAAAATCTACCTCTTGGCAGCATTATCCTACGAACTCTGTGCAGATATATAATGTCTTCTACACCCCGAGCAAGCTCCGCAATAGATTTAAACTTTTCCAAGAGGTCGATTTTTTTGTAGGAAAAAATCGCTGGACTAACCATCATGGTTTTTCCGAGAATTTACCAAATTTTTCACTGGTCTGGATTCGCTTTAAATTTGCATCTTATGATGAGGAAGCAAAGTTATACACGATTCTGGCTCAATTTCTTGCTAATCTTGACCAATTACTGCAAAATAATAGAATACAAAGTCCATAAGACGATTGGAATCGCCATGGAAACGGACAAGCCAAGAAATGAAAAATCTACCTCTTGGCAGCATTATCCTACGAACTCTGTGCAGATATATAATGTCTTCTACACCCCGAGCAAGCTCCGCAATAGATTTAAACTTTTCCAAGAGGTCGATTTTTTTGTAGGAAAAAATCGCTGGACTAACCATCATGGTTTTTCCGAGAATTTACCAAATTTTTCACTGGTCTGGATTCGCTTTAAATTTGCATCTTATGATGAGGAAGCAAAGTTATATACGATTCTGGCAAAATTTCTTGCTAATCTTGACCAATTACTGCAAAATAATAGAATACAAATTCCATAAGACGATTGGAATCGCCATGGAAACGGACAAGCCAAGAAATGAAAAATCTACCTCTTGGCAGCATTATCCTACGAACTCTGTGCAGATATATAATGTCTTCTACACCCCGAGCAAGCTCCGCAATAGATTTAAACTTTTCCAAGAGGTCGTTTTTTTGTAGGAAAAAATCGCTGGACTAACCATCATGGTTTTTCCGAGAATTTACCAAATTTTTCACTGGTCTGGATTCGCTTTAAATTTGCATCTTATGATAAGGATGCAAAGTTATATACGATTCTGGCACAATTTCTTGCTAATCTTGACCAATTACTGCAAAATAATAGAATACAAAGTCCATAAGACGATTGGAATCGCCATGGAAACGGACAAGCCAAGAAATGAAAAATCTACCTCTTGGCAGCATTATCCTACGAACTCTATGCAGATATATAATGTCTTCTACACCCCGAGCAAGCTCCGCAATAGATTTAAACTTTTCCAAGAGGTCGATTTTTTTGTAGGAAAAAATCGCTGGACTAACCATCATGGTTTTTCCGAGAATTTACCAAATTTTTCACTGGTCTGGATTCGCTTTAAATTTGCATCTTATGATGAGGAAGCAAAGTTATATACGATTCTGGCAAAATTTCTTGCTAATCTTGACCAATTACTGCAAAATAATAGAATACAAAGTCCATAAGACGATTGGAATCGCCATGGAAACGGACAAGCCAAGAAATGAAAAATCTACCTCTTGGCAGCATTATCCTACGAACTCTGTGCAGATATATAATGTCTTCTACACCCCGAGCAAGCTCCGCAATAGATTTAAACTTTTCCAAGAGGTCGTTTTTTTGTAGGAAAAAATCGCTGGACTAACCATCATGGTTTTTCCGAGAAATTTACCAAATTTTTCACTGGTCTGGATTCGCTTTAAATTTGCATCTTATGATAAGGATGCAAAGTTATATACGATTCTGGCACAATTTCTTGCTAATCTTGACCAATTACTGCAAAATAATAGAATACAAAGTCCATAAGACGATTGGAATCGCCATGGAAACGGACAAGCCAAGAAATGAAAAATCTACCTCTTGGCAGCATTATCCTACGAACTCTATGCAGATATATAATGTCTTCTACACCCCGAGCAAGCTCCGCAATAGATTTAAACTTTTCCAAGAGGTCGATTTTTTGTAGGAAAAAATCGCTGGACTAACTAACCATCATGGTTTTTCCGAGAATTTACCAAATTTTTCACTGGTCTGGATTCGCTTTAAATTTGCATCTTATGATGAGGAAGCAAAGTTATATACGATTCTGGCAAAATTTCTTGCTAATCTTGACCAATTACTGCAAAATAATAGAATACAAAGTCCATAAGACGATTGGAATCGCCATGGAAACGGACAAGCCAAGAAATGAAAAATCTACCTCTTGGCAGCATTATCCTACGAACTCTCTGCAGATATATAATGTTTTCTACACCCCGAGCAAGCTCCGCAATAGATTTAAACTTTTCCAAGAGGTCGTTTTTTTGTAGGAAAAAATCGCTGGACTAACCATCATGGTTTTTCCGAGAAATTTACCAAATTTTTCACTGGTCTGGATTCGCTTTAAATTTCCATCTTATGATAAGGATGCAAAGTTATATACGATTCTGGCACAATTTCTTGCTAATCTTGACCAATTACTGCAAAATAATAGAATACAAAGTCCATAAGACGATTGGAATCGCCATGGAAACGGACAAGCCAAGAAATGAAAAATCGACCTCTTGGCAGCATTATCCTACGAACTCTGTGCAGATATATAATGTCTTCTACACCCCGAGCAAGCTCCGCAATAGATTTAAACTTTTCCAAGAGGTCGATTTTTTTGTAGGAAAAAATCGCTGGACTAACCATCATGGTTTTTCCGAGAATTTACCAAATTTTTCACTGGTCTGGATACGCTTTAAATTTGCATCTTATGATGAGGAGGCAAAGTTATATACGATTCTGGCACAATTTCTTGCTAATCTTGACCAATTACTGCAAAATTCTAGAATACAAAGTCCATAAGACGATTGGAATCGCCATGGAAACGGACAAGCCAAGAAATGAAAAATCTACCTCTTGGCAGCATTATCCTACGAACTCTGTGCAGATATAATAATGTCTTCTACACCCCGAGCAAGCTCCGCAATAGATTTAAACTTTTCCAAGAGGTCGATTTTTTGTAGGAAAAAATCGCTGGACTAACTAACCATCATGGTTTTTCCGAGAATTTACCAAATTTTTCACTGGTCTGGATTCGCTTTAAATTTGCATCTTATGATGAGGAAGCAAAGTTATACACGATTCTGGCTCAATTTCTTGCTAATCTTGACCAATTACTGCAAAATAATAGAATACAAAGTCCATAAGACGATTGGAATCGCCATGGAAACGGACAAGCCAAGAAATGAAAAATCGACCTCTTGGCAGCATTATCCTACGAACTCTGTGCAGATATATAATGTCTTCTACACCCCGAGCAAGCTCCGCAATAGATTTAAACTTTTCCAAGAGGTCGTTTTTTTGTAGGAAAAAATCGCTGGACTAACCATCATGGTTTTCCGAGAATTTACCAAATTTTTCACTGGTCTGGATTCGCTTTAAATTTGCATCTTATGATGAGGAAGCAAAGTTATATACGATTCTGGCAAAATTTCTTGCTAATCTTGACCAATTACTGCAAAATAATAGAATACAAAGTCCATAAGACGATTGGAATCGCCATGGAAACGGACAAGCCAAGAAATGAAAAATCTACCTCTTGGCAGCATTATCCTACGAACTCTGTGCAGATATATAATGTCTTCTACACCCCGAGCAAGCTCCGCAATAGATTTAAACTTTTCCAAGAGGTCGATTTTTTTGTAGGAAAAAATCGCTGGACTAACCATCATGGTTTTTCCGAGAATTTACCAAATTTTTCACTGGTCTGGATTCGCTTTAAATTTGCATCTTATGATGAGGAAGCAAAGTTATACACGATTCTGGCACAATTTCTTGCTAATCTTGACCAATTACTGCAAAATAATAGAATACAAAGTCCATAAGACGATTGGAATCGCCATGGAAACGGACAAGCCAAGAAATGAAAAATCGACCTCTTGGCAGCATTATCCTACGAACTCTGTGCAGATATATAATGTCTTCTACACCCCGAGCAAGCTCCGCAATAGATTTAAACTTTTCCAAGAGGTCGATTTTTTTGTAGGAAAAAATCGCTGGACTAACCTACATGGTTTTTCCGAGAATTTACCAAATTTTTCACTGGTCTGGATTCGCTTTAAATTTGCATCTTATGATGAGGAAGCAAAGTTATATACGATTCTGGCACAATTTCTTGCTAATCTTGACCAATTACTGCAAAATAATAGAATACAAAGTCCATAAGACGATTGGAATCGCCATGGAAACGGACAAGCCAAGAAATGAAAAATCTACCTCTTGGCAGCATTATCCTACGAACTCTGTGCAGATATATAATGTCTTCTACACCCCGAGCAAGCTCCGCAATAGATTTAAACTTTTCCAAGAGAGTAGATTGGTAACAGACAGTAGGGGAGACTTGGCACCTTTGATCCCTAGGCACCCTTGATCCTTCAGTCATTTTGCCTTACTTACTGATTTATTGAAGAAAAGCAGTGAACCAGTCTATTATGTTTATCGACTTGACCCTCTTCCTGTCTTTTAGCGTGGTTTGAGTGAATAATAAATTTTTTATCGCAAAAATTAAATTTTGAAGGTCAAAAGTAATTCTTTCAACGTCACAACGAACTCTACAAACAAAGATTTCCAAGTAAGTACCAAATTTGTTTAGTACATTTGTGAAGTTAATTGATTTGTCTACTTGTTGTATGTATTTTTAGACACATAGCGTGGGCATTAAAAATGGTATGATTCAAGAAGTGGAAACCGAGTGGTTTGTCACCCTTGATCCCTGCATGTATGGGCACCCTTGATCCTGGGGATCAAAGGTGCCTACATAAAATGTTGAATTATTTATTCTAAATATAAATGCCACATATTAACAAGAAGTTTGTTTCAATCAATCAGAGAAACTTGTTATAGCGCCACTTCAGATAGGCCTATCTAGGGCCTACTCAGATGCTCTCCCGGCCCAGCCACGGCTAAAAGAGTAGCTTTCAGAGTCGTATAAAATGCAGGTGAAGAGTTCCTAGGTAGAAGACGGAACTCTAGAGGAAGACCATTCCAGATGGGCCTAGGCTACTTGGTCCCATGACCGAGAAGGCCCGATGTTGCATTAGGCTATAGATGTGCGTGCAAAGGGGACAACCAGGTCAGCGCGGACTGCAGAGCGATGGGTCAGCGGCCACTATTTGCAGAAATAGGGCGACAGAGCTTCTGCAGATAAGCAGATGCGGTACCAACGAGGCTAGCCAAACAAAGGCAGAGACCCTAAATGAGATGTTTATGTATAATTGAGAATAATGTTTGTATTGATATATTTTATTTGTTTCATACTTACAGCTATGCCTTATCATAAAAAGAGGAAGACCGACAGGCCACCAAGAGATCAAGTTTCTGAATCAGAAATGAAGGCAGCCGTTTCTTCAGTTCTGGAAGGCCGTGGCGTCAACACCGTTGCGAAAGAAACTGGCATCAATCGGATGACATTGAAACGCTATGTCAGAAAAACGAGAGTCAACCCGCATACAGTTTGTAAGGCTAATTTTGTGACGAAGCAAATTTTTACTGATGAAGAAGAAAAGTCTTTTTCAGAATACCTTCTTCGTGCTTCAAAGCTGCATTATGGTCTGTCCACAACGACAGCCCGAAAGTTAGCTTTTGAATTTGCTGTCTCTCTTAGAAAGAATAATATTCCGAATTCCTGGCACAGTTCCAAATGTGCCGGCCCCGACTGGCTACGTGCGTTTATGAAACGCAGGAATGAGCTCTCGTTACGCAGTCCTGAAGCTACGAGTCTGGCTCGGGCTACAGCCTTTAACCATCACACTGTTAATGAGTTTTTTAACAACTTGCGAGAAGTACGTCTCCGACATCAGTTTTCACCTCAAAACATATACAACGTGGACGAGACCGGGCTCACCACTGTACAAAAACCTGTCAAAGTCATTGCAGGACGAGGTGAAAAACAGGTCGGCCGGATTACGTCAGCAGAACGTGGAACACTGATTACGGCATGCTGTGCTGTGAATGCAATTGGAAATTCTATTCCTCCATTTTTTGTGTTCCCCCGTGTCCATTTTAGAGAGAACATGATAAAAGATGGACCTCCTGGTTGTGTTGGAGTTGCCAGTCAATCTGGTTGGATGACTGCTGCTTTGTTTATAGAGTGGATGAAACATTTTATTCTCCATGCTAAGCCTTCTGACAAGGATCCTGTTTTGCTACTCTTAGACAACCACGAAAGCCATGTGTCTATTGACTGTTTAGACCTTGCAAAACAGAATGGAGTAATCATGTTAAGTTTTCCGCCGCACTGCAGCCATAAACTGCAGCCACTTGATCGATCTGTCTACGGACCCTTAAAAAAATATTACAACGCTGCTTGTGATGACTGGGTTGTAAGCAACCCTCGACCAATGACAATCTACGACGTCGCTGGGATTGTTGCAAAGGCGTTTTCGCAGTCATTTACTCCTGCAAACATCATGGCAGGGTTTCGCGTGTCTGGAATTGAGCCATTTAACAATAATATTTTCAGTGATGATGAATTCCTTGCTTCCTCGGTCACAGATCGTCCAGATCCGGGTTCCGTTGATAATTCTGTGGTTATCCAGACAACGAGTCTTGATCAAACCAGCAATAATGTTGGAGATGGTGCAGATCAAGATTCCAGTGGTCTTGTTCAAAGAACTGATCCAAGGGACAGTTCAGTCACACATGGTCCAAATCCGGATTCCATTAATATTCAAACAAGTGGTCTTGATCAAATCAGCAATTCTGTTGCCAGCCACTCGCTTGGAACTCTTGTTTCTGATGGATCCCATTTTGGTGAAGATCCAGCTATCGATCACATGAAGAGTCTTGAGAAATTGAAACCATTTCCAAAAGCAGGTGCCAGAAAAACTGTTCGAGGGCGTCAGAAACAGAAAACTCGAATTTTGACGGACACTCCTGTAAGAGAAGAATTGCGACAAATCCAGGAAAGAAAGAAAAAGCCAACTGCTGTTCCCAAGGCAAACAAAAAGCGAAAAGAAAGACAGCAACTGACTGGAAACAGTGATCGAATTAATGCTAATAAAAGAAAATTGAATAAAAATCCTAAAAAGAAATCATGCAGGAGAAAACTCAGACTGACCGCTGTGAGCGACACTGACGATGAACACGAAGAAATTGGAAATGATGAAAATATTCAGGAATTTGGTTTTCAAAATCTTCATGATTCATCTGCGCTACAAGCGCAAACAATAGAACCGGTACAAGCAAACAATAGGCGCTACAATAGGCGCTACAAGCGCAAACAATAGAACCGCTACAAGCGCAAACAATAGAACCGTATGTCACACAGTACAAGCGCAAACAATAGGCGCTACAAGCGCAAACAATAGAACGCAAGACACAATATTTTCAAACGCGCTCAATTAATAATCCAAAGTTCAAACAACAGGCAAATATTGGGCAATACCAACACAAAGGAATTACAACAATGGCCAATACTAACACAAAGGAATGAGAACAATTGGCAATACTAACACAAAGACCATTACACAACAGGCCAATACCAACACAATGGACCACCAATTAATAGGCCAATACCAAAACAATAGACATTAAACAATAGGAGTTTTAAAAAACAAGAGTTTTAAAAAAAACAATGGTAGGAGGCGGAGCTTAGTCATTGATTGACAGGTACAGACTGATACCATATTTCTAGCACCTAGCGAAGGGAGGCTGAGCTGAATATTAATTATTCACGCTGTGCACATTCCATTGGTTTACGCTATTGGTTGAATGCATATCAGTAACAAGCGCAACTTACAGTGCCATGGCTATTAATTTAATTATATTTTCAATATATTTTAATTATATTTCAAATAAATACCATTTAATATTTTTAATATACATTAAAGTTGTACTCTGTTTTAGTGCAGCCTATTTCTTCATTAGACGAATTCTATTGATTGAAGAGCAGTTTACAGCGACATGGCTATTATTTTATTTATATTTTAATTATATTTTAATTATATTTCAAATAAATACCATTTAATATTTTAATATTTTAATATACCTTAAAGTTGCACTCTTGTGCGACTAATTATATAATTATCCATCCATCCAACATCCAACTACACATCTTTCAATATAGATTGCGAGAGTTATTATTATTAGTATTATTATTATTAGTATTAGCATTATTGTTTCCGAAAGTCCTCAATTCTAAAATATCAAACAAAATCGGTGCAAAAAGAAAGAACATGGAGAAAGAGCACGAAGGAGGGAGGAAGGGGGAGAGAGAGAGAGCACATGCTTATATGTTTGTAAGCATGTATGCATGCATGCATGCATGTTTCTATGTTTGTGTATGTGTGTATATGTACTAAAATTGCGACTCTCTTGTTTTGCTAAGATGTATAGAAGGTTAAGACATATGAGATGAGGTTTGTGAATTGCCAAGAGACACGAGAGAGCAACTTGAATGATAAAATTGCAATTGTTAGGTTACATTGTTGGATGATTTCAAGGCATCATACAAATTTTAGCTTGCTGAGACGCGTAGAATAGCAGCAGATATGCTAAAAGTACCAATCCTTGAATGCTCAGATGCATAGAATTGCAGGGTATATGTAAAAATTACGACTCTTCGAATGCTAAGATGCATAGAAATGTCAAAATTACGGCTCTTCAAATGCTAAGACGCATTCTTCTTCTTCTTTAAGTTCTCTGCCCTTCGGCAAACTTGACGCCACTAAGACGCATAGAATTGCTAAAATTATCATTCTTCGAATGCTAAGACGCAAAGAACCACAGGAGTATACCAATATTATCATTTTTCGAACGCTAAGTCGCAAAGAATTGCGATAGGTATGTTAAAATTACGACTCTTCGACCACTCACACACAAAGAATCACAGTGGATACGATAATATTACAATTCTTCGAATGCTAAGACGCAAAGAATTGTGGTGTCTATGACACAATTCGAATGCTAAGATGCACAGAATTGCTAAAATTACGACTCTTCAACTACTCAAACACATAGAATTGCAGTACATATGCTAAAATTCGATTCTCCAAATGCTAAGACAGGAGAGAGAAAGACAGAAGGTGAGAGAGCACAAAGGAGGGAGGGATGAAGGGAGAGAGCACATGCCTGTATGTTTGTATGCATATGCTAAAATTCGATTCTCCAAATGCTAAGACAGGAGAGAGAAAGACAGAAGGTGAGAGAGCACAAAGGAGGGAGAGAGCACATGCCTGTATGTTTGTAAGCATACATGCATGGGCATGTTTCTATGTTTGTATATGTTTGTGCATATGAGCAATGGCAGCCTAGTATATGTACTAAAATTGCGAATCTCTTGTTTTGTTAAGATGCATAGAATTGCTAAAATTATGTTACATCAACTGATCAAACACATAGAACTGCGGTACATATACTAAAATTCGATTCTTCGAATGCTGAGACGCAAAGAATTGCGATATGTATGTTAAAATCACCATTCTTCGAATGCTAAGTTGCAAAGAATTGTAGGGTATATGACACAATTACCACTCTTCAAATGATAAGACGCAAAGAATTGCGGTATGTATGTTAAAATTACTATTCTTCGAATGCTAAGGTACAAAGAATTGCAGTGTGTGTGTGTGTGTGTGTGTGTGTGTGTGTGTGTGTGTGTGAGAGAGAGAGAGAGAGAGAGAGAGAGAGAGAGATCCATAGGGTGCTTTCACAGCTAGTAGGTTGTACCATGTTAAATTGTGCATTTTAATTGAGTAGAAACAGAGAAAATGAGCACTTGTAAGGCCAACACACATCTTTTAGTGTATGACATGAAATGAATGTTTACTTAGCAGACGTATGGAGAACTGCTTTGGGAGTTTACTAAATGTACTTACATCTGTTGAGTTACAAATACTGTGAGGCATGGTGGCCGATCGGTTATATCGCTTGCTCTGTAACGCGAAGTGTATGGATTCGAGCCTCATCCGAGACAGTTACTGTGTAGGGACTAGACATTGAGCAAGTCCTTCGCTCACATTTTACTCTACAGTACAAGTGTATGGATCGAAAAGATACATAGAAGTTTCGCTGGTTTACTACATTAGAATGTTTGCGCTATCAAATTGTAAATTCTAACGATGCAAATACGACTGAGTCTAAAATTTTATATTGAAATGTAGATATTATAAGGTTGAAAATACGCCTGGGATGGAGATGTACATATCAAATAGACATTGTGAACATACAGCTTATTCGGAGAAACGTTGTGGAGGAGCAAACATTGAATTTACAACTAATGATATGCGAATCATAGCAATGAGAAATCAATTCGACATCATAAGTTCATCGATTGGACAAGATTCAAGATGCCAATGGGACGAATACATATGCATATCCGACAGTAGTTGTATCAATCGAAATCTCACATGTAATGGAAGGAACGATTGCTTCGATGGATCGGACGAGATCAGCTGTCCTTTCACCGGTATGAAGATTATACATGTGGATTTGGCTTATTTTATGTTAATATTAATCAAAAATCAAAGAGACTACAACTAGAGTCTTAGAGAGCCGTCTGAGCCATACAACGGAAAATTAGGATCGAAGAGAATGTGGTTCTGTTCATGCATAAAGGTATATAATTCTTAGTATGAATGAATGTTGCGAGACCGTATGTCCGCTATAGGAAGACACTACAATTATCTGATTTATGTATTTATTATGTGATACATAGGTGGTGAACTTTATACCGGAGTCATCCATCGAGTTTTCATCGCAAATCGTATCATAATCGCAGCCAGCATCACATCTATCTTCATCTCCATGCTGGTCGTAATGTACATCATCAGCACTTTTCGACAACGATCCATCATGTTTCGAACCATCAGACAACAAGCACAGACCATTGCAGACCATCAAGACACATTTCTGAACCTGCCTCCATACGACTTCTCTCTACCAATCGCACCATCTTATGTTGACAATCCTCCAATATATACACGAAATTCGACTGGAGGAGATGATTGTATATAAACTATCTATCTGAATAAGTTTTGTGTTTAGTAATTTTGTTATTACATATAATTTCTTTCATGGCATCATTTTAGTTGCGAAAATCAGTATATTCACGTCTTTTATGTTCATCTCATGGTGATCGATCGAAACTTACAGTTTGAGAAACGTCATAAAACATCAGAGTTAGTAGAAACTGAAGGTCTTCATATCATATGCGAGTCTTTTGATGTCTAAGGAGAGAAGAAATGTAAGTTTACTTAGCAGAATAGGTTACAAAGACTCATGAGATTAAGGTTTCTTACATAAAATTATAAGTATACATAGGATGTAGAAATGTATGAGTGATCAAATAGCTTGATGAAGTTGCAACTTTTATGTTACAAGTATTGAAAGAATGAGTATTTGCATTATTCAAATATGAACTTTATGCTGTGATGATGTTTAGATATCTGTGTATATGTCAGAATTGCGAATGATGAGAGAACCTTAAGTCGTTTAGGGTGTGTAAACATATGAAATGATGGTTTTTCACACTAAGTATACTATAAAGAATGGTAGTTCTATGTGCTTGGTTGCAAATAACAAGTTTTAATGTAATGTGATTTGGAGACGTGCGACGTATGGAAAGCAAGGTGATATGAATGTATACACATGGTTTGGATAGGTAAACTGTCGAATGTTGATAGTGGAACGAATGTAGAATTGATTAAGATGAAGAATCGTAATAGGGTTGTGAAAATGCACAGTTTTTGACTGAAGAGACCAGCAAAAGTTTACTACATATGGCTTAAGCATGCAGTTGTAGTTTGTTGAAAAGCTATGTTTTCGCTGAATTTCACATGAAAAGTCTGCACAATACGAATATTACATCAGTTGTATGATGAAACTAATAATGTAAATAGCATGAAACACCAATTTGCTGAAAAGGAGTGTTTCTAAATGAAATATATGTGAAAAAGCATGTGAAAAGAGGCCCTTTTGATGAGTTCAACTGGTTGAACTACTGTGTGTGCGAAATGTCTAGCTGGAGAGTTGTCATGTACATTGATGAAAATAAGCTTAGTTTCGAACGAATTGCATATGCCATGTGTATATAATATCAAATTTGTCAGAATTCATATGATTAAACTATCATTGGTTATAGTTCTAACAGCACAGTGACCATTCACACATATGTAATTTATATGAAAAGAGTGTTTTCAGTTTAAACATGTTGTATTTTTAGAGACTTTGGGAGATTGAATCGCTAAGTATAGTTATTCATATGTTTCACGGGGTGATGTATCTATTCATTTTTGTCGAAACAAGTGTTATTTCGCGCCCGAACAGTATGGAAACTATGTAATTTTGATGAATTTAGTTGGTGAAACTAATATGTATGAAGTTCTAGCGGAAGGTTATACCATAAGAGCGAAGAACATAGTGGTAATATGCATGAAACTTTCTATGTTTGAATGAACCAAGCATGTAAAAAGATGTATTTTGGAGAGTTATAGTTATTGAAAAGAGTAGAAAGACTCTAGTATACGAACACAAGGTGGATTATTTCAGTAATATGACTTCAAGGCATTGTAAAAGTTTGCTCCGTCGAAGATATTGACACAATAAATTTGATCAAGTTCGTCAATTTTATTCGATTTTCAACTTCAAAGCATTCAAGTTTACATAAACGACAGTAACATATACATCTCTTATACTCAGAAAATTCTGAATATGGCAATTTATGTTGATATTAGTCTAAGAAAAACAAAGTCGCTAGCGTCTTTGCACATCTCAGAACGTTCGATAGATGGCGCAAGAGGGTCGCGTCTCCGCACATTCGATAGATGGCGCACGAGTCGAGTTTAAAATCCAATATGGTGAACTTTCCAAGAATTGAATTTTGTGAAGATTTACAGCATGTTCAGCATCTCCATCAGTTTCAGTCAAACCGTTTTGATATCGTCCTGAAAAGCACTAAGCCATATAAATTCTCACAGTACCAAGGATCCGTTCTTCACATAACACACACAAATGTGCAGCATCAGCACAAGATTCGCAACAAACTATGTGACAACATGGCAGATACAGAGTTTCCACTTGGTGTACTTTACAGTTTCTGCAAATAATAGAAGATTTCAACCTTTCATTTTCCGATTTCAGATGCATGATACGATAACATGTTGATGCGTCCAAGTGCTGATTGCAAGGTTTTACAATATGTTCGACATCTCCATCGCTTTCAGTCAAACAGTTTTGATAACATCCTGTTTCATCCAATGACTCGTCCATTCGACCATTATGCTGTTGACTATTTTCGTTTGAATCATGATTGTGTGGTTTTACATTATCCTGTGCATTTCCAACAAATTGTACCATACATCTGTAACATTGGCACTTTTCGAAACCTGGGAAATTCATTAGGTCGTTGAACATCCAACATTCTTCTTCTTCTTTGTGCATTAAATCCATATTTCAACAAATATTTCGCAGACTTTCCACGGATACCGTTGATGAGCACTCGAACAATAATAGTAGTTATAGCTAAGAATGGTCTCTTTTATGGATTTTAAACTCGACTCGTGCGCCATCTATCGAATGTGCGGAGACGCGACCCTCTTGCGCCATCTATCGAACGTTCTGAGATGTGCAAAGACGCTAGCGACTTTGTTTTTCTTAGACTAATATCAACATAAATTGCCATATTCAGAATTTTCTGAGTATAAGAGATGTATATGTTACCGTCGTTTATGTAAACTTGAATGCTTTGAAGTTGAAAATCGAATAAAATTGACGAACTTGATCAAATTTATTGTGTCAATATCTTATACTGGAGCAAACTTTTACAATGCCTTGAAGTCATATTACTGAAATAATCCACCTTGTGTTCGTATACTAGAGTCTTTCTACTCTTTTCAATAACTATAACTCACCAAAATACATCTTTTTACATGCTTGGTTCATTCAAACATAGAAAGTTTCATGCATATTACCACTATGTTCTTCGCTCTTATGGTATAACCTTCCGCTAGAACTTCATACATATTAGTTTCACCAACTAAATTCATCAAAATTACATAGTTTCCATACTTTTCGGGCGCGAAATAACACTTGTTTCGACAAAAATGAATAGATACATCACCCCGTGAAACATATGAATAACTATACTTAGCGATTCAATCTCCCAAAGTCTCTAAAAATACAACATGTTTAAACTGAAAACACTCTTTTCATATAAATTACATATGTGTGAATGGTCACTGTGCTGTTAGAACTATAACCAATGATAGTTTAATCATATGAATTCTGACAAATTTGATATTATATACACACGGCATATGCAATTCGTTCGAAACTAAGCTTATTTTCATCAATGTACATGACAACTCTCCAGCTAGACATTTCGCACACACAGTAGTTCAACCAGTTGAAATCATCAAAAGGGTCTCTTTTCACATGCTTTTTCACATATATTTCATTTAGAAACACTCCTTTTCAGCAAATTGGTGTTTCATGCTATTTACATTATTAGTTTCATCATACAACTGATGTAATATTCGTATTGTGCAGACTTTTCATGTGAAATTCAGCGAAAACATAGCTTTTCAACAAACTACAACTGCATGCTTAAGCCATATGTAGTAAACTTTTGCTGGTCTCTTCAGTCAAAAACTGTGCATTTTCACAACCCTATTATGATTCTTCATCTTAATCAATTCTACATTCGTTCCACTATCAACATTCGACAGTTTACCTATCCAAACCATGTGTATACATTCATATCACCTTGCTTTCCATACGTCGCACGTCTCCAAATCACATTACATTAAAACTTGTTATTTGCAACCAAGCACATAGAACTACCATTCTTTATAGTATACTTAGTGTGAAAAACCATCATTTCATATGTTTACACACCCTAAACGACTTAAGGTTCTCTCATCATTCGCAATTCTGACATATACACAGATATCTAAACATCATAATAGCATAAAGTTCATATTTGAATAATGCAATTACTCATTCTTTCAATACTTGTAACATAAAAGTTGCAACTTCATCAAGCTATTTGATCACTCATACATTTCTACATCCTATGTATACTTATAATTTTATGTAAGAAACCTTAATCTCATGAGTCTTTGTAACCTATTCTGCTAAGTAAACTTACATTTCTTCTCTCCTTAGACATCAAAAGACTCGCATATGATATGAAGACCTTCAGTTTCTACTAACTCTGATGTTTATGACGTTTCTCAAACTGTAAGTTTCGATCGATCACCATGAGATGAACATAAAAGACGTGAATATACTGATTTTCGCAACTAAAATGATGCTATGAAAGAAATTATATGTAATAACAAAATTACTAAACACAAAACTTATTCAGATAGATAGTTTATATACAATCATCTCCTCCAGTCGAATTTCGTGTATATATTGGAGGATTGTCAACATAAGATGGTGCGATTGGTAGAGAGAAGTCGTATGGAGGCAGGTTCAGAAATGTGTCTTGATGGTCTGCAATGGTCTGTGCTTGTTGTCTGATGGTTCGAA
>JACEVL010000540.1:680000-713064 GCA_020284085.1 Aporrectodea caliginosa | reverse complement strand
AAATAAGTTTAAATAAAGAAAAGAAACAATTTTCTGTCCTGAAATGTTTAACCGAATCTAATTATTAATCTGGCCTTCAACAATACGATCCGCGATAGCTTGGGAACAAAAGCCTGCAGTGGTGAACGCATTTCTAGGTTGCAAGATGACAACGCATAATACGCCAAACTATAGCGTTTACAAAGAATGTCTACTAAACAATTGAATGCGGTCTATATAGAACGACAGGTAGGCCTATTCACATTATAACGCAGGCTTAAGCGATGCATTCAGACGTATACAGAGGAGACTGCTCCAAAATGCACTGCGTATATCCAAGACGCACCCTTCCCAGTTCTAGAGTGGTGGATGCAATGAGTCGTTGGTCCACTTACGTCAAAAAAATCACACGACCATATGTTATTATTCAGTACTTTCCTTTGTCCATTAGGAACGTCATCTCTGCAGAACCAAAATAGATTTTTTCTTCATATCTGAACTTCTGCATGCAATCATTTGACAGGTTGTGTCATACTGCAAATGCCACGGTTTGGAATAGTCTGTCTACTTAGCGTTTTATCAGTTGTAAGAATTGTATGTTTCAGTAACATCGAAAGTGACCCAGAATAAGCTAACTGTAATGTGTATAGGCCCATTGATGCCAAAAAGATGCAACATTTCACATCAATAGCGTCACTAGGCGGTGAGGGCCGCACCGGGTGTCAGCTTCAGAGGGGTGACACAAAAATGACTAAATGACTAAACAAATTTTTTGCAGAGTTTCAGGAAAAATTAATTATATCTAAATTAACAATAACCCTTACCCTAACGAAGTAGGTCAGTAGGTGATTTGCCGCACTGGGTGACACCAGCCTATAGACGTAACATTTCACGTGCATCCAAACCGAACCTAGTGAGTTTTAGGCACCCAATGCGTGATGTCGGCAATTAACAAGAAAATCAAGTTCAGACAAATTAAGGGTTGCGAATGATCTTATCCGCATGAATACAGGAATCACAGATAAAGCATTTCGTTGCTCAAAGTAGAAAAACTGTAAACTGTTCTACACTTGTTTCTAGCTTGCCCTACTCTTGCCATCAGAGCTCGAGGGTACGCGTACCCTAAAAATAGAATACGTTAAAATACGTACGTACCTTTCAAAAAATAGAATACGCGTATGGTACGTATCATACACGAACATTTTATTTATGGTTTACTCGGTGACCCATAGCCTACGTATAATCTGACATTAGTGCATTAAGTGCAATGTATGCTGGATAAACATAGACCTACAATATAGCATTGCAGCAATTTACTACGCTGTATACTGGGTTGTAATTGTTTGCCTAAATTATATTGAACATTCTTATAATGAGCAATGACCTGGTTAACGTATTTTTGTATTGTTTACGTACCCTAAAATAGGGTACGTTAAAATACGTACGTACCTTTCAAAAAATAGAATACGTATGGTACGTACCCTCGAGCTTTGCTTGCCATGCATTTAACTTTTACAGTGCACCATTGGTCCCCCAGTATACTTGACCAAGGGAAGTCAACATAAATTGCACATAATATTATTATAGTGTTTTCATACGGCCATTGACAATAATGTTACAAGCTAGAATAGAACAGAGGTGCTTCTTGGGGCACTCACCCATACCATATACACATATGTAGACTATATACATGTAGATATACACAATTACACATGTATAGTCTAGCACTCATGTGGTGAATTCTGTCACCGTTTTCATGTAGGCTATGCATACTCTATATCGCCATTTTCAACCCACTTGACTTCATCTTCTTTTGCAAATACTCATCCACCTTCTCGGCTTATTCCTCCTTCTTCCCCTCCATCCTCCTAGTCCTTCTCTTCCTCTTCTTCCTCAGCTTTGGCGAAGGTAACAACGACAACAACAAAATCCATAAATCATCGAAAGCCTCTTCTAACACTTTATACCGCACACACGTGACACGTCTTATGGTATATGTATGTATATACACATGCACATATAAATACATACACACGCATACACACACACGCACGCACACACACGTAAACACACACACATATATAATTATACCCGTATATATAACCATATGTATATTTATTATATATGTTATATTTATATATAGGCTTGTATCGGGTCGTTGCCATGCCAACGAGGTTCTCCGACGAACTGAAGAAGTGCCAATCGTAGCAGTAATGGCGACGTGAATTGGTGCAAAAGATTCTTATAAGAACGAACCGAAGTGGATGAGGGAGAAGAACGAAGGAAGGATGAACGGAAGGGGAGGATGATGGAAGGACGCTGAAGTCCATTAGGTCATCTCTCGTCAACCACCGCAACTACAGCCACCCACCCATTCCCAACACAACGACCGACCAACATTCTACCAGACAGGCAGCAACGCATCGTGCGTCTCTTTCAATGTCTCACAAATGCAGCACTATGTTGGTCGTATAATACAAACCCATAGCCATGCCCCTTATATGTATATGCATACATGCAGTTATGCATATATAATACATAATGCATATGCAACATATATAGAAGTATATATTTGTGGCATATATGTTGATTTGTATTATACATATCCTTATATATATATGTATAATACAGGGTCAGACATATAGGCGAAGACACAGACATATAGGTACATAAAACTATATATATATATATATGGCATATGTATTAGTTTGCAATATAATTGTATATGGACCTATATACATAGTACTTGGAGGCTATGTAATACTTTGAGGCCATGAGCATGTATGACCTACCATAATACGACTTTATAATATATAAGTTTATACAGCATGGTATATCTTGGGAATATATATATATATATATATATATATATAGGGCATAATTATATATTATATATGGTGGCAATGAGCGTGTATGATTAGCCTACGATTTTCTAATACTTATAATTCGCACAGCTCTCGTCCAGTTCCATTAACCATAATTATCAACTTATTTACATATATCGTTCAGTAACCGCATTTGCACGTAACGTAACGCAGAGAACAAACGGACATCTTGGTAATAATTGTAAATAGACACACTAGAGAAGTTGGATGCATTGCAATTGAAAGAAAAGTTTCAACATTTCACATCGTACTGTGCGCCTATATGCATTGTATATGCACGGTCCATGCAAAGGTACCTTTAAATGGCGTGGCGTCCATTCAAACGGGCGAGCGGTGGTCGTCTCACCCAATCAATTCATTGAAAAAGGAGTGAGGGTCGAGGGACTCGAGGCCATATACGGTCGCTAACTAAAAAAGTGTACATTTCTATTTCCATTCTCTGCATCTGTCTGTCAGGGCATCCAACAGCGAAAACGTTTTTTTCGCTGTGTAATTGTTATTACTTACGCCTCATAGACTACAGTCATACAGTCAGCGAAGATCACCGAAGAGTAGAATACAATAAGACCATTGCTTACTGCTAATGCGGTGCTATACCGTAGTATACTGTATGTATACCACAAATTGTCGTCGCAGCATTATTTTTGTGAGGTACTCACAGCCGTTCCTCTGCCTCCTCTAGCAACTCCTTTGCCTCCTCTAGAAAATCATCTACCTCCTCTCTCAGATCTTCACTTGATATTTCTGGACAACTCCTCTGACTTGACGTTGCGCTCGTGCATATCCGTGTGTTCTGCTCTTAACCTTAGAAAGGCGTTTTAGAAATTTATACATTTAACCAAAAAGGCGCTATATTAAGTGTTTTCATACATCCTCATACGTCCCTTTGGATTTATATAAAAAGACAATGAGAAGCATGCTAAGTCGAATTTGAACTCCTATACGTCTTGCCTGCAATGCTTCTCTGCTTCTCACAACCTGCTCTGGGCGTTATATCTCGGTTTCTGAATTATAGTTAGGATTGACTGCCTCCTTCTTCTGTATACTGGTCCTCGTGTAAGTCTCTTTCTGACCATCTGTTTTATTTCTTTAGAAGTTTAGTGTCTGTATACTTTTGCATGTATACCTAATTTCATCGTCAGTCAGTTAGTCAGTCAGTCAGTCACTCTTTTTGTCTGTCTGTTTGGCTGTTTGTCAGTCAATCTGTCAGTCAGTCTGTCAGTTATTCAGACGGTCAGTCAGTCAGTCAGTCAGTGGATCAGTCAGTCAATCAATCATTCAGTCAGTCAGTCTGTCTGCTTGTCTATTTGTCAGTGTGTCAGTCAGTCGGTCTGCCAGTCAGTCCGTCAGTCAGTCTGTCAGTCTGTCTGTCTATACGTCAGTCAGTCATTCAGTCATTCAGTCAGTCAGTCAGTCAGTCAGTCAGTAAGTCAGTTAGTCGTTCAGCCAGTTAGTCGGTCAGTCTAGCAGTCTGTCTGCCAGTCTGTATGTTTGCCTATCTGTAAGTCTGTCAGTCTGTCGGTTAGTCAGTTAGTTAGTCAGTCAGTCAGTCAGTCAGTCAGTAAGTCAGTTAGTCGTTCAGCCAGTTAGTCGGTCAGTCAGTCAGGCGTTCAGTCAGTCCGTTTGTCTGTATGATGTCTAACTGTCTGTCAGTCAGTTAGACCGTCTGTCCGTCCGTCTGTCTGTCTGTATATCTGTCGATTTGTCTATTTATCTGCCGTACTTTCCGTCTGTCTGTTTGTCTGTCTCTATCTCTCTCTACCTGTGTCTCTGTCTCTGTCTCCCTATTCCGTGCCTTTCCTATCGTGCCGTATGCATTCTTGTGCTTTGGTTCGTTAATATGGTTATGTAGGCTGTATCAAGCAGTGATGCATTCCGAAGGGCATTAATGGACGCAAAGACGCATTATGACCCCATACATAAGCATCTTTGGTCGATGCATAAAAGCCGACTTAATGCCCACCCTACCCAACATAAACTTGGCCAGGCTGACGTGAAGACATTTTCTCCTAGCGTATTTTATTGTTAAATTTCACCAAAGCACAATCGCTTTTATATTCGTTCGTCTAGAAATCCATGATGTAGTTTGCGTGATGCTGATTTAATACTCACTTTCAGCATCAACCTCTCGCATGATATGCATCGTTGCTCATGCCATAATAATAAATGCTTAGAAATAAACAATGCAGCATTTGGTCTCTGATGTATTCATGCTTATGCTTTTTTGAAATACTCTTCGAGTGAGGCATTGTGTTAGAATTAAGGTGCCGCATTAGAGAATAGCTACAGGCGCCCTAATTAGGCGCCCTTGCAGCGGTATGGCCCTTTACGGCGCCATATTAATTGTCGTTATTATTATCGTTATTATTATTATTATTGTGAACAAATGTTTTGCATATATAATGAGCACAGGTGTTCTTTAGGTTGATATATATATATGTGTATCGATTGTTAAGCGTTTTAGTCTTAGGCCTTAGTTGCGCTGTCGGCTCGTGGGCGCTTGGCCTAAAGTAGCCTAAACATTGGCTGACGGTAGATTCTCTACACGTGCAGTTAGCGCGCCAAACTTAGAAACTGCTGATGACAGTGAATTTGAACTATACAGTGTAGTACAGTTGTTTTAAGGCAAGAGTTGAGTTTGTTGTTATTAAACTGTGTTTGAAGAAAGAAAGAAACATTCAAAGAACTGTGTCAATTTAATTCTTAAACAGTTAGAAGTCGTTGAGCAATTTATATGTAGAGATAAGGAAAGTTCTTGAGGTAGGTCACAACTAAGAAAGAAAAGAGTTGGTGACATATTTGGTGGCAGCAGCGGTAGGATTCGAAACAACGTCTGGGATTCGAAACAACGTCTGGGATTCGAAACAACGTCTGGGATTCGAAACAACGTCGACTGGTGAATACGCATTCAAATCATTGGTAAATCTACGACAACGAAAGCCTCAACGACAAAGGTATAAAAGTTGGTTGTTATCAAACAAAGAACAATCCCCAATACTTCAAACACAAAAGAAAACTCGTGTTTTCCAGAAAGGACAGCACTGAAGTAAAGAAGTAAGATGGAGAAATTAAGTGTCAAGAAACAAGCAGAACTGAAGAAGATGTCTTCTGAAAGATTAAAGCAGCGCTTGTTAAAGGCTGGTTTTGAAGAAGAGAAACTGAAAGATATGTCACGTGAAGACATGCTAGAAGCGTTAGCTGAAGTCTGGCTTAAAGAAGAAGCAGAGGAAGAAGAAGGTGCTGTCGGCGGTGCTGTGGAAAAGGTTACTGAGAAACCGCCTGGGCCTATGTCTATGGAGACGATGATGCAATGGATGATGATGACAAGACAAGAAGAGAAAGAAAGAGAGGAGAAACGAAGACAAGAAGATAAAGAAAGAGAGGAGAAACGAAGAGAAGAAGCAGAGCGTGTGAGACAAGAGGAGAAAGAAATACGACAGGAAGAATTACGTCTTCAGAGAGAGAAAGAAGAGAAAGCAGAGAATGTAAGACTGGAAGAATTACGTCTTCAAAGAGAGAAAGAAGAATTGCAAAGACAGCAATTTGAAATTCAATTAGAGCAATTGAGAAAAGATAGAGAAGATGCTGAAAGGAGAAGATTAGAGCAGATGATTGAATTTGAAAAGGCGCGGAAAAGTGACGAAGAGATACGTCAGCAACAGATTGAAGAGAAGAGACTACGTGAAGAAGAAAAGGAAAAAGTACGAATTTCAGAGTTGGAGCGAGCAGAAGAGGTTAGACAAGAAGAACTGAAATTACAGAAAGAAAGCATGGAGAAGGCGGAAGCGGAAAGACAAGAACGTTTAAAGTTGGAACAACAAAAAATAGCATTAAAAGAAGCACAACTCAAAGAGGAGAAACAAAATAGAGAAGCACAAGAACAAAGAAGGCAAGAAGAACGAGAAGAACAGAAAAGGAAACAGGAAGAAAGTGAAACGATGGTTTCGAAAATAAAGAAAATTGGTGATGCCATGAAACACGTGTTACCTAAAATGCCAAACGATATGATGGAGGTGCCATTATATTTCGAAACGGTTGAGAATGCGTTTCGTAGTTTCAACGTGCAAGAACAATTCTGGGTGAAGTTACTATTGCCATTGATGACTCCGAAAGCTAGAACTGTTCTAAACAGATTGTCATTCGATGATTTAGACGATTATCAGGTCGTGAAACAGCACTTGTTAAAAGAATTCAAGTTGACACCGAGAGAGTACAGATCGAAGTTTATTGATGCGAAGAAGACAGCTGAAGAAACATATACAATGTTTACAGCTAGGCTGAAGAACTTGCTGAACTATTATGTGAAAAGTCGCAAAGTGGAAAAGAATTTTGAGAAGCTGTTTGATTTGTTAGTGGCGGATAAGTTGAAAGAATCACTACCACCAGGTCCACTACAGTTTGTATTGTCGAAGGAAGGAACTGATTGTTACGAAGCTAGTGTTGTGGCAGACCTAGCGGACATTCATGTTAATAATCGAATTGGTTTGGCAATTCCGAATAAGACAAGTTTTGGTTTTGTTCCTAATGGCAAAAGAAATCAACAGTTCACTCCAAATTTTGGTTTTCATTGGAAGAGCAATCAAGAAACAGGAAATCAGTTCAGAGGTGCAGAAGTGAAACCAAATTCTCCGGTTGTTCACGAGAATAGAGAATCGATGATGGCCAGACAACGTCCGGTATATAACAAATCACCACCAAGGTTTGTCGCAAGAGAAGGCAATGCATCGTTTACTCCATATAAGAGAAAAGAAAGCATCGAACAACGAGGTGCAGTGGTGAAACGTTGTCACAACTGCGGATCAGACAGGCATTTGATGAAATTCTGTCCAGTTCCTGTTACAACCTCAAATTATGGAAAACAAGAAAATTCGAGGGTGAATCGAATTCAAGTGGTTGATAATTCTGAAAGTCAAGCCACAGAACATCGGTCTCATTATTCTGAAGAAACTGAAGTAAAGTCAGTGATGAAATGTCACCTTTCACCTGATATTCAGAAAGAAATTCTATTGCACAATGGAATGCAGAAAGAAATGGCTGGAAAAGATGAAAGTACAACATTAAAGAAAGTGTTATTACAGTACGTCGAGGTAGAAATTCGTGGAACAGCAGGAAAAGAACCAATAAAAGTAAAAGCACTGATTGATTCTGGAGCAGAGGTTCCGGTGATTAGTGAAGAATTACTGGAAGGCATGAAGGTGGAGCAGATTGGAAAAGTGAACTTACAATGCGTGGCAGGAGATGCCATTCCTGCAAAGTTAGTGAAAGTTGATGTAAGGCTGTGTTGTAACGATGTGGAAGAAGAGGTAATTCCGCATAAAGTCAAATGTTCACTTACACCTTATGTGACATTGATGTGTGCTAGTATTGCAAAAATGGGAAGCACAGAAAGATTCTTGTTGCATCCAGAAATCATTGCAGAACTTAAAGCCGTGCCACAAGTGAAAATGATACAAGGAGATGTTCAAGTGAATGTAACGACGAGATTGCAGAGTCAGCGAAAGAAAGTGGTAGATGTCGAAGAGGAAAGTGAAACTGAAAGTTCAAGTGAAGAGGAAAACGAAAGCGATGATCAACAAAGTTTAATGCAAGACGGTATAACAGCAGAGATGAGTGAACAAGAGATGGCTGCATGCAAGAATGGTAATCTAAATGAAACGAAAGAGGATAATGAATGTGATGTGGAGATAGGAGATTTGTTTGAAGAAAATGAGAAAGATGAAGAACAACAGATGCAGATTGCAGACGCAAAGAAATTTGAAGAACAGCAGAGACAAGACGAATCATTGAAAGCATGGTGGACGTTAGCGCCAGATAAAGAATCTGAATTCTGCGTGGTAAATGGCTTACTGTACAAGAGATATCGAATATTAGAGCAAACGATATATCAATTGGTGTTACCAAAAGAGCGACGAATGAAAGTGATGGAGTTGGCTCACGAATCAGTATTTGGAGGACATCTTGGAGAAGAGAAAACTAGAGAACGAATAAAGTTGTCTTTTACGTGGCCAAAGATGAGAAGAGATATAGTGAAATTTTGCAAATCATGTGAGAAATGTCAATTAAAGGCAAGAAGTTTGGTGATGGACAGGGTTCCTATCACTCCAATTCCAAGAGAAGATGTGGCGTTTAGAAGAATTACGGTGGATTGTGTAGGACCAATCGAGCCAGCATCTGCTGCAGGTCACAAGTACTGTTTATGTATTGTCGATTCTTGCACCAGATGGCCTACAGTGTTTCTGTTGAAATCATTAACTGCAAAAGCTGTATGTGATGCTTTGATGGAGTTGTTCATGAACGTTGGTGTACCTTCAGTGATCACAAGTGACCAAGGAACAAATTTTACTGCGAGTCTGACAAGAGAATTTCTGAATTTAATGGGTTGTAGTCCAAGATTTGACACGCCAGGTCATCCAGAAGCAGCTGGATTAGTAGAAAGATGGAACCAAACATTCAAGAAAATGATCCATCATGTAATTGTTGACAATCCAAGGCAATGGCACAAAGTAATTCCGTTTACAGTGTGGGCATTACGAGAAGTACCGAATGCAACTACTGGAATTGCTCCTTATATGTTGGTGTATGGAAAGATTCCGCGTGGACCATTGGCAATTTTAAAAGAAAGTTGGACAAGAGAAATTAATTTACCACCTCATATTGGAATCCAACCAGAAAAGTACTTGAAAGACATGAAAGCAAATATGGAAAAAGCATTACTGTTTGCAGAATCATATTCACGAGAGAAGCAATTACAGTATACGAATCAATACAACAAAAGAGCGAAACATAAAGAATTTGAACCGGGTGAAAAAGTTATTGTGTTGTATCCGACGTCAACAAATAAACTGATTTCACGATGGCATGGTCCATGTACTGTCATACAACGAAGATCAAAGTACTCTTATTTGATTGATATGGGTGACGATTGTCGAAAGATAATTCACGCAAATAAAATCAGAAAGTACATTACAAGAGCAATGAGTTGTGGACTAATCGTTGAAGAAGATGAAGACTTTGGTTCAGTGGTTGAGTTGTTGACGAAGAATGACTTGCAAGATGAAAAGAATTCACTGAATCTTGATCCTGAACAGATTAGCCATTTGACATTGACTCAACAAAAACAATTGCTGGAAGTATTGAACAAATATTCTGATCGCTTTTCTGAAAAGCCTGGACTATGTACATTGGTTGAACATGAAATCGAACTGAAACCGGAATTTCGTGAAAAAGAATTTATGGCTTACCGTATTCCACTCATCTATCGAGCAGAAGTTGAACGACAAATTAAAGAAATGCTTCAAGCCAACATTATAAAACCATCTTCGAGCAGAATGGCAAGTCCGTTGGTAATTGTTAAAAAGAAAGACGGTTCTCTGAGACTTGCCTGCGACTACAGATACATTAACTCGTTCACTGTGGATTGTAAATATCCGATGCCGATTGTGAAAGATGTTTTGCACAAAGTTGGAAAATCAAATGTGATCTCAATTTTTGATTGTCGAAGTGCTTACTGGACTTGTCCTGTTAAGCAAACTGATCAATGGAAAACTGCTTTTGTTACTCACAATGGACTGTACGAGTTTACTCGTGTTCCTTTCGGGATGATCAACTCAGGAAGAACATTTGTTAAAGCAATTAACATGGTTTTACAGCCTATAAATGAATTTGCTGAGCCCTATGTAGATGACATTGCTGTGCATTCAGATGACTGGAAGATTCATTTACAGCATTTAGATGCATATTTAATGCAAATGAGACTGCATAACATTACTCTGAACTTAAAGAAATGTATCTTTGGTAAGAGTGAGGTAAAGTTCATCGGTCATGTGGTTGGTTCTGGAACGATTCAAATGAATCCAGATAGAATTGAAAGTTTAATTAATTTGAAAACCCCAGAAACGAAGAAACAAGTTAAGCAATTGCTGGGATTTTTTGGTTACTATAGACAGTTTATCAAAGATTTTGCACAGATTGCGAAGCCTCTATCTGATTTGACAAGCAAACATGTTCCAGATAAGATTGATTGGACTGATAGACATCAACAGGCATTTAATTTACTTAAAGATGCTGTACGCTCTAAAGTTGTTTTATATGTTTTTGATGTTGGAAAACCTTTTAATTTGTACTGTGATAGCAGTGATTTTGCAGTAGGAGCTGTTTTAACGCAGATGGATGATAAGGGAATAGAACGCCCTGTATCATTTATAAGTCAGAAATTGACTGACACTCAGAAGAGATGGGCAACTGTAGAGAAAGAAGCCTATGCTATTGTTTGGGCTCTAAATAAGTTGAAAGAGATAATAATTGGATCTAAAGTTCACATCTTTACCGATCACAATCCTTTAACTTATCTGACTGAATCTATGTCTAAGTCTGCTAAACTGGTGCGTTGGGCTTTGGCACTGCAAACTTTTGATGTAGAAGTTAATTATAAGAAAGGACGATTAAATGTTGTAGCAGATTGTTTATCTAGATTATAAGATTGTTTATTTTACTGTTTTGTATAGTATTAAGTTTATTGCATAATTTAGTACATGATGATTTTGCAAATTTTTAAGTTTAATTTGCTCAATCCAAAGAAAGGGAAGGAGGTAATGTGAACAAATGTTTTGCATATATAATGAGCACAGGTGTTCTTTAGGTTGATATATATATAATGTGTATCGATTGTTAAGCGTTTTAGTCTTAGGCCTTAGTTGCGCTGTCGGCTCGTGGGCGCTTGGCCTAAAGTAGCCTAAACTTTGGCTGACGATAGATTCTCTTTACACGTGCAGTTAGCGCGCCAAACTTAGAAACTGCTGATGACAGTGAATTTGAACTATACAGTGTAGTACAGTTGTTTTAAGGCAAGAGTTGAGTTTGTTGTTATTAAACTGTGTTTGAAGAAGAGAAAGAAACATTGAAAGAACTGTGTCAATTTAATTCTTAAACAGATCGTGTGTAGAGATGTCTACAGGTAATACGCATACACTCTGTTGGACTGAGTCTAATGACACTACGGTGTGCCTGTTAATACGGAGATCTTCTGACAACAGTGAACTGTTCAAGGTTTTAAAGGGGGGGCAGAAGAAGAATAACGCAAACAGAGACAACGGGAGAACAAGAGGAGGAGGAAGAAGAAGATTGAGGAGAGAAAGAAGAGGAGACAAAGGAGTGTGATTTCGAGGAGGTCGAAAAGAAAGGAGACGAGTACGGTGAGGAGGAGAAGGAGAATAACGAAGAGAAAGAGGATGAGGAGCTGAAAGAAGGAGGCGTTGGAATCGGAGTCGGATGATATAAGAAAAACAGGAAGGGGGCGGAGAAGCAGGAAGAGGAAGAGGAGAGGGATGAGGGGAGACGTTAATTAGCAGAGAGAGAGAAAGCAGATTGGACGGATAAACTCATCACAAAGCAACTTTCGTCAAAGCCGCACGCACGCACCGGATCTCACGCGAACAAATATCCTCCGCAGGGAAAGCGAAAGAAAAGGAGCAGAATAAGCGACAACAGTGAAAGAGAATGGAAAAGAGAAAGTAAGAAGAGACGACGAAGGAAGGATATTTGTGAAAGGATGGGGAAAATATTGATCAAAGAGAAAGGAATCTCATAACAGAAGTAATTAAGGGACAAAAACTCAAAAAGGGGTAATATAGAAAAATATTTACCCAACCGTATACTATACCGCTTATACTGGATATAGTAGCCTATATATGTTGGCTAAATCCGTAATTCTCTTTTATACAGGATTACCCGGTGGTTAAACTGCTCATCCATAGGTGCCGGATATCTACATCTGTATACAAACGAAAAACCTAATCCTATCTGCCATGGCGATTCTGTACCCGATACATTCGCTATTCGCTATTCGGATAAGCATAAAATGTGCGAAACAAGGTGCATATATATTGTTTGTTTATTGCAACGGAAACAAATGTAGGTGGCGGATCTTCCGCTGAATTTAACCACTGAGACTACCAGATTAGAAAATTAGATTTAGAGGAAAGAGGAAGGAATGAGACAAGGACGGACATTGAGAAGAACCGGAGAAGAACAGAAAAAACTTACTTCACCCAATTATAGTGCTTAGATTGTAATACACCTTATAAGCCCGTACATAATTCTTTAATGCGCCTTCTAGCGCCTTCGTGAGTTTCTTGTAAGGCGCTATATAAATGGCCATATACATACATACATACATACATACAATGCACACCAGATTCGGTGATCAGATTCCGCTACTGAATTACAAAAACTTTAGCCAGCGGTCAGCGACGAAGGCAGTCCACTGCATCATCATCCTCTGCATGAAATCTAATAAAATGGATTATTTCACTAGATACGTATATATACTAAGTCCATATCCTGTACGTTCTGCTGCGAATGTTAGAGTAGCGTTTGATAGGACCAATTCCCAGGTGTGTTGTATTAAAGGCGCTGGCCCCAGAATTTGGAATGATATAGGCCTACCTCTCACTTTACGTATAATTCAACTAACAAGTCGCTGTTTAACATCAGAGTATACGGTCTCATCTTATCACTCCGTCTAACTAATGCTCGTTAAATTTATTAGATCTAAGCTTGGTTAACTAGTTAACAATTATAATGTTATTCATTCATTCATTCATTCATTCATTCAAGTATTTATATAGCACCTCTTCAAGGAAACTAACGATAACAGATCATATATCTTATACTTGTGATTTAAAACTACTTTTGCCCAAAAATTATGTTTTTGTTACAGGCCCCTTAGGGTCGTAGTCCTATTTGCCTCTTCTGTTGCTAGTCTGTTCTTTTTCTATTGTATTTTTTCGTAGTCAATTACTGTTACTTGGGTTCAATAAAATGTATGGTTATGGTTATTTAGCTCCAGCACCTAATGCACAATGTGTCAGCTTCACGGGATTAGGCCATATGACCACTATTATTTAGCAGACTTTCTCCGTTCAGCGCTATAAAATCCGCATACGAAAAAGTTACGACCAGTGTAAAGTTGGTTAAGCGTAAGTCTGGAATGTTATATATGGACGCTGTTCTAAGGTGTGCAAATGTGTCTCCATGCGTGTTAAATTAGCCCAGACCTCATAAAGTCATAACACTTAGACCGTATACATGGCTATCGGTATACATGCAGTCTGTAGATATGGATGTCTGCCTGTACAACCGCTCTAATAAATCACACACACACACACACACACACACACTCACACACACGCATACACACTCACACACACACACACACGCACACACACACACACACGCACACGCACAAACATATATATATATATATAATTTGAATTGCGAAAGTCTTGACTAATAAAGCAGATTTGCGGAAACTGGCTAAGAGACAGCCCTAGTCCATATATCGACCATTATGTGGTCACTCGAAGAGCGTGATAAAACTTAGAAGCCGCTAATACCAAGCACGGATCTCGTATTATACACTCAACGGGCATATATACGTATACCCATAGCTATCCATACACATAGCCTAGACTTGCATGCCGCCAAATACCTCTCTATATACAGGGTGCGGCAAAATAAAGTAATCCCCTGCAGTGTGTTGCAAATTCTGTAGCAACCGCTTAGAATTTTTATATAAAACTTGGTAATGATATTGTCGGTTCACATCTACATATAACTTCCAAATGTTATTTAACAATCTTGAAATATGACAAAGTTATGTTATTTCAAACACGACACCCCCACGATTTTACATGGTTAAAAATAGTTACTTTGTAAAGAAACAAGAAAAATAAATGGTACAACTTGAAATATTTTTACAACAAAGTTTTACGAATTGCACTTTCAATTTTACATTAGGCTAAGTGTTCAAAGTGTCCACCATTGGCCTGCACGCATGCCTTCAGCCGTTTGGTAAAGTTCTTGATGGCCTTGTTGATCGGCGCCTGTGCATATCGTCCCATATTGACTGCAAAGCGGCTTTCAACTCGGCGATTGTCTTTGGCTTCGGCTGGAGTTTGTGATACCTTTCCAGCATGGCTCCCCACACGTGATAGTCAAGGGGGTTGAGATCTGGGGAATTTGGTGGCCACTGGTCCTTCTCAATGATCTCAGGACAGTTTGCGTGCAGCCACTCCTGCGTGACACGTGCCGTGTGCGCTGGAGCGCCGTCCTGCTGGAAAATGAACCCGACTGCATGGCATCAACTGGTTGCAGTCCTCAATGAGCTGCGGAAGCAGTCGACGAAGGTAATACTGAGCGTTAACTTTCGCTTTCTCGTCGATGAAGTGGAGCCGACCTTTACCCCCAAAGCAGACCCCAGCAGACACCATAATGTGTTTTGCAAACTTTTCCCTCTGGACCAGCAAGCGACTTGGCCTGACATCGACCTTCTTTCCTCTTGACCAAACGCGGTTGTTCTGGTTGCTGACAGGTGGGTTGATGTAGAAGTTTTTCTCATCCGTGAAGAACACGCGTTTGGTATCACGAACTTTGAACCGACGTAGCATGCAGGGCAGTGGCGCCGTCCAGTCTTTTCTGTTGCATAGCGTCTGTGATGATCTGCGCCGGTATACGCAACCGTAAAATTTGCACGTTATAAAGCGTGGGCTTGTCTCTGTTCAAATAGCATAACTTAGTCAATTGTTGTGATAATATAATGTAATTTGGCAATTGTATGTAGATATGAATGACCAATGGCCGTGTAAATTTTCTTATAAAAATCTAACTTCGTTCTTGAGATATCAACCAAACACTGCAGGGGATTACTTTATTTTGCCGCACCCTGTAGACGTATAATTATATAGACTATAATATATATGTATATATATATATATACGAAACCTCTTTAGACGTATATAACTATATATATATGCATATATACGAAACCTCTATATGGATGTATATATACGCAACTTCTGTTGCACTCTGCTATACAAGCTATACAATTATGTACAGGTTGGCATTCAGTGTTGCCTCCAGCTTCCGCGCCATCTACACACGCACCTGCAGTGTATACATCCACACAGGACACCGTGGTCACATAAAATAGAGCCCGGTTCTTCGTAACAAAGTCCTGCATGGCGATGACATGTGTACGTGAATTTAATAGGGACATAAATCCTACGAAATGGGAGCACGAAGAAAACAGAGGATTGTTTAGTGGCCATTCTAAGGTCTGTTTACGACCCCACATCTGTCGAAACAAAGGACCCTGCGAATTTCATCTATTCTATTAGCTACACAGACTCAACTTTTAATGCTAAGGCCTATGCTTTGCTTTAGGCCTACATAATCAATAATATATAATGCAACTGCATTTGATATCGCCCTTCTTCCAAAGGTGGTCCCAAGCCCAGAAGCGAACACGCCTCGGCGGCGCAAAAGCAATTATTATTGCAGAGCAATTGTGCGCGAATGATTTGCTCAAGGTCCCTACAGAGTAACCGACCGGACGAGGATCGAACCCGTACTCTGCGCGTTACAGGTCAACCTCTGTAACCAGTCGGCCACCGATAATCGTAATCGTAAACGCCAAACTTCTAAAGCGCCACTCGACAGTCGAACGCAGGGCATCAGCTTATTTACGAGCGCTGCGTCGAGTCAGAGGGGTTGTCCAAAAGAGTATAGTCCGAAGGAGGTCCTATAGTCCGGTTGCTACATAGTAGTCAATTGGATGAGGGTTTGCCTTGTAACGCTTTTGGTGCGAGTTCGAGCCTCGGACCCGATTACCGTAGAGGAACCTGACCGAGCTAACCTATGTTTTAAAGAGATAGTTTCGTGGGTTGGGAGATCTAATAAATAATCTTTTCTTTATTAAGCGCCTGACAAATGCACTGCGCTGTACATTTACATGTTATGAAATTTAAATCTTAACTACTAACAGAACAGACAGCCTGCAATACACGGCGCTAATAGCAGCCTACAAAGCATATCCCCCCTACGGGACTCGAACTCGGTACCTCTCGCTCTCTACGCCAGATGTTATCCAATGCGCTATCGGGCCCCCAGGAGATCTACCAATCTATAAATAGCCTTAACCGGCGTCTTTTGTCACCATGACACTCTGTTAAAGGCGGATTTCCCTACCAGCATTGCCGAACTCTGTGCATGAATATTGTGACGGAGAATGTATTGTCACTGCTTTGCTGAATTATATATATATATATATATATATATATATAATATATCGTATGACATTAATGGTTAGCAACAATGATTAATGGCCCGTCGACATAAGCGCTATATAAATGGAAAAGATAATAAAATTATACGATAGCTGTATTGAGAATTTTTCCATGATTATGTGAGCATCTATAGCCTAGTTGATGGTCTTCTTTTCTAGGTCAGCTCTACTTTGTAAGACTGGCTGCCGACGTTGGAGAAAGTGGATGTACGGAATTACGTAACGTGGTTAT
Source organism: Aporrectodea caliginosa (assembly GCA_020284085.1). Taxonomy (NCBI): domain Eukaryota; kingdom Metazoa; phylum Annelida; class Clitellata; order Crassiclitellata; family Lumbricidae; genus Aporrectodea; species Aporrectodea caliginosa. Next base: position 695,846 of record JACEVL010000540.1, on the reverse strand, counting down.
AAGGCATTATACTAATGAAATTAAACGCATTTCTTAACGAATGTATGAGTGAGTAAGTACTGTAATATTAGTCGTTCGTTCGATCGACCATGCTCTTGCGAGGTCTTTCCTGCTGGCCCCGTTAGCTATATATTGGTTAGAGCCCCCCCCCAACATCTCTACAGTTACTTAGCTGCTGAGGGGGTTAGAAGAAGAGCTATAGCGGGTTGAACACCCAACCTCTCCGACCAGTACACCACTGTGCATTTTTCTTGATGCCTCAGTTCATCTATTGTGGAGTCGTCATCTGAAGGAGCAGTAACAGCAGCAGCAGCAGCGGGGAAAGCAGAGGCGGGCGAATCATTGTGGTTTGAGGCGGCGACGTCAGCCGTCTTTCTAACGCAACCATTCAAACAATTCACGTCTTTTGCTTGCACACCTGAGCCCAAAAATTAACATCTTCACCGACGACGCATAAAAAACGCAGACCTTGTCACCTGCGCCTGTCAGTCAGTCAGTCGGTCGGTCGGTCACTTTGTCTCTTTGTCTGTATGTCTGTGTTTCTGTCGGTCTAGAGCAGTCTGTCTGTCCGCCCGCCCGCCCGCCCGGCCGCCCATTCATCTGTCAGTCTATTTGACCGTCTGTCCGCCTGTCTGACATTATCTCGCATGTAACTGCTCTCTTATATATCTATATAAAATATATATATTATATATATTCGTTTATTGAAACCTGAGTGACAGACCACAATCAGTGACAATAGAGGCGAGGCTGTAATATCAACGCCTTTGTTCTGATGTCTTTGCTTCTGGAGATTGCATAGGCGCCTACTTTGATCAAGGCCTATTATAACGTATTACTGGTATTATTATCAATTATCAACTGAAATGAGTTGGCTGCGGAAGATCGCAGGGATTTAAAGACTACAGAAAATAAGATGCGGTAACGTAAGACAATTATTAGGTCTCCAAACAACTCTGCTATAACAAAGTCGTTCAACGAAGACTCCGATGGTTTGGACATGTAGAGAGAATGCCAGTTGACAGAATCCCATGGCACGCAATGCACTACATACAAGATTCGAAGGGGAAAAAAGGCAGACCAAGACTACGCTGGACAGACAATATAGCCTAAATGGGGACATAACATCACTTGAACTAACATTAAGGGGAACAATATACTTGACAAATGACCGAGGATAATGGTGGTCATTTTATTCGAACCCATTGCCGTCAAATACCTGGCGTCAGGAACTGATGATGATTATGATCATTATCAGTAGCAAGTCTTCCTTTTAAGAGTTTCCCCCAACTTTATATCCTACACTAAAATCGATTTTTTTTCTCCCCATGAATTTTTAAAGCTACGTTTAAAGTTTGTTTACATCAACGGTCGTCGTCTCTCTTATTGATTGTCGCTCTATCGGATTTTCTCACAGCGAATTCTTCCGACAAAGATGAGAACGCGACAGAAGTTGTTACGATAAACAACTTTTGCTTAGGCTTAGATCTCTGTAATTCTGTCTGTTTGTCTCTGTTATTCTGTTATTGGTCTCTCTCTCTCTCTCTCTCTCTCTCTCTCTCTCTCTCTCTCTCTCTCTCTCTCTCTCTCTCTCTCTCTCTCTCTCTCTCTCTCTCTCTCTCTCTCTCTCTCTTTCTCTCTCTCTCTCTCTCTCTCTCTCTCTCTCTCTCTCTCTCTCTCTCTCTCTCTCTCTCTCTCTCTCTCTCTCTCTCTCCGTGTCTCTTGATCAAACGACACAAGATACGGAAAGTTCGATTCGCTGAATCATTTAGAGCTGTTCAATATCTTAGCACTCATAATACTGCATCCAACAGTTTACATCCAGTTTTTTCTTAACACTTGACATCTTGCAAGTTGCATCCGGTATGTTACATCTCGTATCTTAGGTCCAGATTCTTACATCCAGTATCTTACATCCAATATGCTTGCATATAGTATCTTATATCTAGTAGTTTACTTCCAGTAGGCTTACCTTACATCCAGCATCTTACATCCAGTATCTTAAGCATACATTTGCTTGTAAACGTTCCTTTGTGTTCCTCCGTCTATAGTTTATTATGGACAAGAAGACGACTACATGTATATTAATTCAAAGAGTTTTCCCACCTTGTTTGAAAACTATTTTCATTTGTTTTAACTTGTAACTATATTATCAATATGAAAGATTTGATTAAAGAGTGTCATAGCTAATTTGCTCATTTCTGCCATAATAATGAGACTAAGAGAGGGAGACGTGTACAATGGACAGCAGTCATAAAAGGAGACGCAGAGGAGGTGACAGGAAGGAAAGAGGGACGCTGGCCGGTCACAGGGGTTACAGAGTGGTTGGGGCAAAGATGTGACTGATACAGAGCCTATAGAGTCAAGTCGTGTTCCTGAGTTTATTAGACTCATGAGTGGTGACCTCTGAACTCTGTAGATACCGGCTACCACAGCAATCAATATATCTTAGCACTCAGTATATTACATCCAAAAGTTTAGCACTCAGCACTTTAGCACTTTAAACTTTAGTTTAGCACTTCGATCTCACACTTGACCTATATTTGTCGTGCAACGCAATTACTTTAAAGAATAAAGTTCGCTAACCCTGCAGTGCTCTGTATTGGCAGTTCTCGAACAATACCGTTATAAATTCTGCTTTGAAAGATACTGGTATACATGGATCTCTAAGGAACTCTCCAGTAGGGAAGCCGTTAATAGCCAGCGTCGGGTTCATTATAAGGACGCTTAGACAATTACTGACCAACTGGAGCGATGACGGACGATGTCTTTCTTTTGATCCACGACGTCCTATGGACAATTTAATTATTGCACGCGAAAGGCAAAAACTGAAGACTATTCCTCGTCTTCATCGTCGTCATTATCATCATCATCAGCAGCAGCAGCAGCTTCATCATCATTCATAATCATCATCATCATCATCATCATCATCATCATCATCATCAGTTCCTGAGGAAAGCCATTTGGCGGCGAAAGGCAGTGTTTTAGTTTTGAAAAGGAGTCTAGGGTCGAAAATCTGGCAGATTAACAAAGTACTCGAACGCATTTCAAAATTAAATGTTCTTGACAGTGGCGGCGCCAGGGGGGCTAGGGGGCTTAGCCCCCCCTAACTGCGGCTCAGCCCCCCAAACAAAAAGTGGGAAATCTCTGCCAATGCTTACTTCATAATAAGCCAACTGAACAGTGACCAACGGCAACGAAATCATCAACTATCTCAGGCAGTGAGGCAATTATATTACTTGATTATGATGGACAGGGTCACAGACTCACAGGGCCTATTTTAATCTTTATCTTTTTGTTATATTTTTATTTTTCTAGAATTTCCAAGTGTTGCCATGGATAATAATTCTTAAGTAAAGTGTTTTCAACTTCATAATGTTGATGTTTTAATGGGTTTGGTGTAGTATTGCATGATGGCTTTATTCCAACATGAAGTATTTCAGACACAAAAAGTGTGATTGGGAATGTAAGTTTGTCATCATGTTGTTTGTACAGGAGGCATAGTTGCAGTTCAAATAAATTCATGTTTGAAAGTTTTCCTGTAGCAAAATGCTGTAATAACTTGTTAGGGATTTTATGTCGCTTATGTACATTAAATTTGTGCTTTACAAGGAAATAAACATTAGGATTTAACGTGTTTATTGTATAGTTTTCAATCAATCTAAGTGGAGAATAGTAAAACTTGCAAGAACCTGTTTCAAATCAATGCCCAGTAACAGCTGTAAGGGTCTATGAAAGAAGTAATTTGGGAACATCTTAAAGATTTTCTTGTGATAGAGCTCAAACTTCTGTACAGTATACCCGGTATTGATTCAATTGTCTGCAGGTTTTGTGTCGGGTATAGAAGAGGGAAGGGATGGAGGCATAGGCGCAACCACCTTATGGGACCCGTAGGACGCGTCCCCCCAACTTTCGGGCAGGCTTGGACGGTCCCCCAACTTTTGAAAATTTTGAGGTAAACAAGAGCCCAAAATGCACTCCATTTGGTATTAAATGCTCAAAATTGCGTCGTCGTCTGGGGCGGAGCTTACGACGCTCCCCCGTACCCCTATAGTCGTTAGGGGCTTCTTGCTTTCCGCAATCGCGGCTGTACGTGCACCTTCCGCACTCGCAATTTCCCCACTCAACGTTCTAGTAGGTCCGTCCCCTAATCAAATCGCTGGACCTGGCCGATAGAATACAGAGTAAGGCTAAAGCCGCTAACTGAACTGAGTCTAACTTATAAGAATTCAGTGCAGGATGTTGCTGTATAATTTCACTCTAAACCAGGGTGGCCAACCTTTTTTGGCCTACGGGCCACTATGATTGTTGGTGAGCACGCGGCGGGCCGCAAAATATTTGTCCTCACAGCCTCCACAGAAATACAAATACTTATTTAATATTTTACAAAATGTATATAAAGCAGGTACGACTATAATTATTAGGTCACTAGAACTTACAACACTGAATCTTTTAGTGTTTTAGACATCATTATTATGCAGCATTATAGTAGTCGGACAAATAAGTAGGTGCAAAATGAGAAAATTTTTATTTAGGATGGGGACGTGCGGGCCGCCAATTAGCAGCCCGCGGGCCGCATTTGGCCCGCGGGCCGCGGGTTGGCCATCCCTGCTCTAAACCTGTAGCCTATTTATCACGCTTTAAAATTCTACTAACTTACTAAGGTTCGCGGTAGAAGCCTAGGAGGACATTTCAATTTTTACTTCTGAGACTGCGAGTGGTATTCTTCTAAAACCTAAAATCTCAGTTTATACATTATAATAAAGTCATATTTTTTCACATATCTAGATGGTTTAGGTACTTTTATATCGAAATCATCGGTGAAAAATTTGAGGTAAATTAGAGCCCAAAATGTACTGCATTTGGCATGAAATGCTCAAAATTGCGTCAGTTTCTGGGGCTCCGCCCCAGACCCCGATGGGGAGCTTACGACGCTCCCCCATACCCCTAGTCGTTAGGGGCTTCTTGCCTTCGGCAATCGCAGCTTCGCGCCTTCGGCGCTCGCAATCCCCCCTCAGACATTCTAGTAGGTCCCCAACTTCTGGACCGTGGTTGCGCCTCTGGATGGAGGTACAGGAAGGGGAAAAGAGGGGGGAGAAAAGGAAGGGCTTATAAGGCTACAGCCCCCCCAAACCGGAAATCCTGGCGCCGCCACTGGTTCTTGATATGTTGCAAAGGAAAGAACTTAAACGTCAAACTAATGAATAATCATAGATTCCATGTGTAGGCCTTGTGGCCTGTCCGATACATATCTAGTCACTTAATATAGCGCCTTTTCAGGACATCACCTAAGTGCTTACGTGCTAACTTAAATGACATTAAAGTTTGCTAGGCCCACGGTAGCCGAGTGGTTAGAGCTCTCGCCTTTTAGCATCGAGAGTTTGAGTCTCCTCTTACAGTATACGGTTACTGTTTAGGGACCTTGAGCAAGTCTTTCGCTTACAAGTGCTCAGCGTCATCGATTGATGCTTCAAGGTCGTCAAATAGTGGCGCTTAATAAATGCATACAAATAAATAATAATAAATTAAAGGTTCATCTTTAAGCAAACAGAGTCTAATTGAAGAAGAATTCAATATTGCAATACACGCAATACATGCAAAGACACATTCCGATATCTGGGATCTTTGATAACGGAAGATCAGTGTGATTCTCCTTACAGATTTTATTTTAGTTATAGTTACAGTTATAGTTAATGGAATTTTATTTTAGTTATAGTTATAGTTAGTATTATTTTTTAGTTATAGTTATAATTATAGTTAATGGATTTTTATTTTAGTTAATTTTAGTTACTAGTTAGTTACAATAATTAAGACAATAAGCAAAATTGTGCATATTAACATGCTGTTTCACAATTTGCTCAGAGCTTTGAAAGCCTTTGAAGCATGGATGCATTCAGCTTCATGAATACACGAGTTTCCAAAGTAACTGACAAATTGCATAATAAAAATATCGCATTTTCGTTCTCATTTATGTCGAATCGTCCATATTGCACTTCTTATTTTTATTTTTTGCATTAACGAAAATAAAGATGAATTTTCGTTACTGTTATTTTCGTTATAGTTATAGTTATAGTTAATGATATTTTTAGTTATAGTTATAGTTATCGTTAACGAAGTCATTTTATTTTCGTTAACGAAGATTTTCGTTATCGTTATCGTTAACGAGAATCACATTGCGGAAGATGCAGCAGACGTTAAGGATATAAGAGAGAAGTTGGCTAGAGGTCTTAATACAATAACAACGTTGAAACAAGTATGGAAAAGCCATAACATAAAGATGGATACAAAGATGAAACTCATGAGGGCTTTGGTATGGCCAGTGGCAACATACGGGTATGAAAGTTGGACTATCAAGAAAAAAGAGGAAGAAAGAATAAATCGAGGGGTTTAAGCCAGAAGGTCGTATCTACGATTTTTTGAAAAATGGACATTTTCACAGAAATTGAATCAACTGACGTCAAAGAAGGTACTGCCAGAAGGCCGTAGCTATAAGGCTTCATTTAAGAGAGTTGGTTTGAAGATACAACCCAAATTATGTGTCACATAATGTCACATTTATGCCATAAGGATGTGAAAATAGCACTGTTTTATCAAAGATGTTAGACTAACATCTTTGGTTTTATTGGCAGAAGGGTGCATCTTGAAGAAGATACATCCATCTGGCATTACGTGAACCCATGCATTTCTTAGATACGTCTCTATGGCACACAAGAATTATTTTTAGGCAATTAAAATTAGCGTGAAACAATGCTTATTTACTTACTTTACTCTTCAAACAGCTTAAACCACTTACTTACTTGCGTAGAAATTGGAGAGCGTAATATCATTTATGTTATTCTAAAGTTATTAGTTGTTTATACCATTTTGTAAGGGTGCGTTTTATGATTTTACACCAGAATGTTGTATCTTCAAAAAATTATTATCTTGGCCAGATAATGATTAATAATTTGTGCTAGATTGTGCAGTATGCCTCAATGTTTCTTCAGATATTTTTTGTTGGTAGTTATCTTGCAAATTACACAGAATTTATGATGTTTTTCATCTTTTCATTTTCTCTTGCCAGAAGGGTGCATCTTGTCAAACTTTGACAAAATTCACCTAATTGTCACGTTATGTGTAAACAATACAATGCATACTTTAATGCATTTTGAAAAGGAGTCTTATTGCTCAGCATTTAGCTAGAAATAATTTTTATTGTTTAAATAAAAAATGATGAAAATTTTTTTTTTCAAAAATTACTGTAGAAAAGTTTCTGTTTTCTTCGTTTATCTCAAAATATCAAAAAACGTAGTTACGCCTGTCTGGCTTAAACCCCTCGAAATGCGTTTGAAATGAAATGCCTAAGACAGATTCTGAGAGTATCATGGATAGAAAAAGAACAAATGAGTGGGTGCTAGAAAAAACAGGAACGGAAAGAAGTCTACTCGATCAGATTAAAAGAAGGAAATTTACATACTTTGGGTATTTGATGAGGAAACAGGGAAACTGCCTGGAAAAGGAGATCATACAGGGAACGGTACCAGGAGCAAGGACGCGGGGAAGACCGAGAATGGGATGGCTTAACAACATCAGCACGTGGATGAATATGCCTTTTCATCGATTGCTGACAGAGACGGAAGATAGAAAAAGGTGGAGAAGACTTGTCCATGGAGCGACCAACCCTCGGATCGAGGATGGTTGAAGACAAGACAATACACGTTTTGGCCATGTTCGCCATCTTAGTTCCATTTCGGTTGAAGTGGAACCGCATGCGACCGGTTCCGTTTCATACAAACAAACAGTCATTTCGCTCGATGCCAGAGACAGACAGAGACAGAGACAGAGACAGACAGAGACAGAGACAGAGACAGAGACAGAGACAGAGACAGATACAGAGACAGAGACAGACTGAGACAGAGACAGAGACAGAGACAGACAGAGACAGACTTTCGTATACTGCGTTCTTATATAAAATTGTATTGTATTGTATTGTATTTGAACATTTGTTAGAAAAATAAGATTAGGCTGGATTCCGTAATATTTTTCGTGTAACCTATTAATCATTGACACTACGCGTGGTCATCAGTGCCACTCATGATCGATATATCTTGGTTTGATGAAAAAAATTATGCGACGATTATTGAAGCACTGTGTCGATGACAACATCAAATTTTATTTCTTGATCTGTGTGTGTCATACACTGTGAATTAAGTGTCCAGGTAGGTCTATACGTGCTAGGTTAATGCATACATGCATGCACATATAGATGCATACATACATACATATGTATGTATGTATATATTTATATATGAATACATACACACATTATATTATATGTATAAATACGTTTGAAGATACATGCAGATATGCAGATATGCATGCATGCATACATTCATGATGCATATATACAGTCACACATGTAAGCATACATGCATAAAGACATACATTCATGCACACATACAGACATCATCATTAATAATTTGTGACTACCAGTGTAAATTGCACATTTGCACAATGCATAAAACAAGTAATTGCAGACGAAAAACAAACCGTTATCAGGTCAATATCCAGAAAATCAGCGAACATACAAACGTACATACATACATACATACATACATACATTCATATATACGTGGATTCATATATACATACATTCATATATACGTGGATTCATATATACATGCATTCATACATACATACTCTATGCGTGTACGCAATGTATGTATGTCGGGGCGCCATCTATGGTTAGCGCCGAATATGCTAGTGTCGAGATGAATTGGCGAGTATCATCTGGTGGAGTCGACCATCCACCTTAGGCTATACTTGGCGCCCATCGACCACCTAATGGTAAAGCATTTGCAACCGTCGCAGCAGCGTCTATCGTGTAATTTGCCATGCGCCGATGTATATTAGCCAACTGCGTTTCTTTCTATTTCTGTCACCAGCCAACCTCTTGGCCACCATCAGCGCTCTTATAACATCTCCGCTTAACGTAGGCCTATAGACCTGGCATCATGATAGGCCTATGGAGCTTGATTTATTACGGAGAACCGTAATAATTGCGAGTAGTGACTTCGCAGGTAATAACCACAGTCGAATACAAAGAGTATAATATACGTAAACGTAGCCTATGCCGAAGGTTTTTGAAATAGACAGATGCCATCTGAGCGAGTGATATCACATGTCATGCAATTGCGTGTCACGTCGCCTCTGCACTGTGCAATTTGGGAGTCTCCTCCTCTAGACTTAAATCGCTCTCCTCCTCCTCCTCCTCGTCCTCGTCCTCCTCCTCGTCCTCCTCCTCCTCCTCCTCCTCCTCCTCCTCCTCCTCCTCCTCCTCCTCCTCCTCCACCTCCTCCTCCTCCTCCTCCTCCTTCTCTATGTCAGCACATTAAGTCCGTTCTCTCTGTGGTCGTCTCAGCATAATTAGAAGAGATCATGTTTTCAGGTCTCAACACGACGTATACACGCGCTAACCTGAAGATCTCTATGATCTCGGCGAGTCTTTCCCTTTAAAATACCAAGTCCACGTAAATGTATAAGGCCTATCATGCAGCATGTATTATACGGTGTATATTATTCACCGTATATTATGTGTGTTCGTGAAAGTCCGAGTAAATTAACCATAGACAGACTATGCTATACTAAGGTGGAAACTTCTCAAGGCGGCTTGAATCGAATCATTTAAGTATCATATGTGTTTGCCACGCGTGAGCCACCAGTACTTTCAACACCATAATCGCGTTAGACTTACCGACTGAACAGTTTTTCAGCCTCCATGGTAACGTTGTCCAGTTAAGAGATTTCTTTCTCTTTGGGCTTCTCGCGTTCTCTCTGATCAACAAATCTATGAAGCAGATTGAAATCTGTTTCCGAGACGTGATGCAAAGGTCAAGCAGGTCGAGATAAAAACAAATATTGAGAATGAAGCGATGAAGAGAAGACCATGTTGAATAAATCACTTCTACGATCCAAACAGAAAGGCTGTTGTAAACTGCACGCGCGCGACCTGATGTGAATGTATACAGAGTTACAGACACTGATAACATAATAACTTTGGCCCATTAACTTATGAGATTCAGTAATGACATATTAAGAACTGTTTTCCATTCCATTTTAACGACGAACGTGTACTAAAAGTGACTGGGAAACCAATGCAGCTCGTCATTAAAGTGAACCAACGTCTATAACATGCAAAACTCCCTGTATAATTGCATCCATTAGTCAGTCAGTCAGTCAGTCAGTCAGTCAGTTAGTCAGTCAGTCAGTCAGTCACTTCAGTCAGTCCGTCAGTCAGTCAGTCAGTTCAGTCGGTCGGTCGGTCGGTCAGTCAGTCAGTCAGTTCAGTCAGTCAGTCAGTCAGTCAGTCAGTCAGTCAGTCAGTCAGTTCAGTCAGTCAGTCAGTCAGTCAGTCAGTTCAGTCAGTCAGTCAGTCGGTCAGTTAGCATCCGTCAGTCAGTCAGTCAGTCAGTCAGTCAGTCAGTCAGTCAGTTCAGTCAGTCAGTCAGTCAGTCTAGTCAGTTCAGTCAGTCTATCAGTCAGTTCAGTCAGTCTAGTCAGTCAGTTCAGTCTAGTCAGTCAGTCGGTCGTTCAGTCAGTTCAGTCAGTTCAGTCAGTCAGTCAGTCAGTCAGTCAGTCAGTCAGTCGGTCAGGTGCAGTCAGTCAGTCAGTCAGTCAGTCAGTCCCAGTCAGTCAGTCTGTCTGTCTGTCTGTCTGCTGTCTGCCTGCTTGCCTGCCTCTATCTCTCTAATCTATCTATCTATCTATCTATCTATCTATCTATCTATCTATCTATCTATCTATCTATCTATCTATCTATCTATCTATCTATCTATCTATCTATCTATCTATCTATCTATCTATCTATCTATCTATCTATCTATCTATCATCCATCCATCCATCCATCCATCCATCCATCCATCCATCCATCCATCCATCCATCCATCCATCCATCCATCCATCCATCCATCCATCCATCCATCCATCCATCCATCCATCCATCCATCCATCCATCCATCCATCCATCCATCCATCCATCCATCCATCCATCCATCCATCCATCCATCTATCCATCCATCCATCCATCCATCCATCCATCCATCTGTCCATCTGTATGTCTGCATGTATATGTATCATGTATGCATGTATGCATGTATCATGATGTATGTATGTATGTATGTATGTATGTATGTATGTGTATGTATGTATGTATGTATGTATGTATGTATGTAATATGTATGTATGTATGTATGTATGTATGTATGTATGTATGTGCTGTATGTATGTAAATATCTGTGCTTTTATGTATGTATGTATACATATATGCTTGTATGTATGTATATGTGGATATATGCATAAAATGTCATACGATTTGTCCTCTCTGGCTGCTCTTCTTACAGATCGCCCACCAACAGCTTTCGAAGATGACGTACTTGGATATCTTTCAAAGCGTTTACGGAAGTAGGCTACAAGCCATGTTTTGCCTAATGGTCAAACTCCACTTCTGTCATCTCTTCCACGACAAAACTTCGATTGGCTTTGCCGCTGGAACCGCAGTAGTCTTAATTCCTCCAATCCATTACCGACATTTCTTCTCAGAGCAAAACCGAGTGAGGCACAGAGGCAAGGCAGTATAGTCATAGGCCGTATACGTGTGCGAAAGAGCCCTGCATACAACTGGACTGCCAGATTTCTCTAATCAACGTAACTGTTCACCAGGAATTCATAGGGTAGGCCTGCAAAATTGTACCGTGTTCGATGCATTGTTTGGAGAAATTCCTCACACAGATGTGCACACTCCGAAATGTCGACCGACATATTTCGCAGTTGTAAGGTTCATAGTGCTGCGCATTTCTTAAGTCACTTACCGTTTACAGACGCTCTTAAACACTTTCTCTGTCGTCTTTTCTGCTTAACTTCAAGAATCTCGCGCGAAGTCTTCGCTGCTTTTCCCATATTTTGTCGTTTATCAGCAGGCCTAATATCATTGTTTCTTATTCAGAATTTCTGTGGAGAACTCTAGAGCAGAGGTTCTTAACCTTTTTTGGCTCACGACACACCTAAACTTGCAAATAAATTTGGCGACACACCATGCAATAATAATATGTGAATATCGTTAAAATAAAAAATGTTTAAGTTAAACCATTAATTTTCATTTATGTAAAATTTTTAATTGTTAACATTTTAAAGAATGATAATGTTGACACTGAATGCTTTCTAGTTTCTAATTATTCTAATATTCTAATTCTACTGATCTAATTCTTCGATTTTACGTCGTTCCTACGACTCGATGTTAACTTAGGTCTTAGTAGGCCTAACAGTTAATGGGATTTTTGCTCCTGGATATTTCTTTGGATCATATTAAAACGAGGATCCACAGTTTGTACAAGTGCAAAATGTGAGCTGACTGAGGAGGCACCTCCGACCAGTTTGTTCCATTTCATTGCGAAATATAACTTATCAACTAATTCACATTAGGAAATATAACTTATCAAATTATCAACTAATTCACATTAGGGCTACAGCTACCAAAGTCTGATTCTGTGTAATGAGTTTTAGATTCGCTAAATTTTCGTTTTCTTATGATAAATTAGTCCATTTCGAGTGTCATGGTAACGGGGATAGGCTATGTGTTCATCGGCGGCTTCGGCGCGGTCGGAAACGTGTGTACTGCAGGTTTGTGTAACAGTATTATACTATGTACAATAATTGTAGCCTACATGTAGAAGGTAAACACTGCATGGCCGCCCCAGATTTCGATCAAATAAAATATATAAAGAGAGTGCAACGAATTGTCACAGACTACGTCCACTGTGACTAAACTGCTATAGTAAGTAAGTCAATGTAATGCAAGAGTGACTGACGCATGCTGTGAGAATTAGCGACACACCAATTCTTCGCGACACACCAACGACACACCATGTTTACGCGACACACCGCCGGTCCATTCGCGACACACTAGTGTGTCGCGACACACCGGTTAAGAACCTCTGATCTAGAGGGTACCGCTTCGGAGCCACTCAGTGGTGTGTCCCAAATCAAACGGGGACACGTACATGTATGTACCATTGAATCCGTCGTTGATCGGATCTTACATGATTTGAGCTGTAGGCCTACTCACTGAGCTCACTAGCTCAACAAAGCAGTTGCAAAGAACCGCATTCCTCTCAAAACGAAGTCCAACGTGACATAACCATCCGATTCCAAAAGTTAGACAGACAGACAGACAGGCGTACATACATTTGGACATACACACAGGCAGGCAGGAAGAAATAGGCCCACTGACAGACACTTATTCTGTAACACAAGTGTCGAAAGAGCCACACGGCTGAATGTAGGATAGGCCTATATTAAGAATAGTACAGTTATTTCAGTGTTACACAATTGACATAGGTCTAGAAGTTCTATGTATTATAAAGTTACTCAATTTGCTTCATTTCATGTTTTTTTATTTGGGCGATTTCTATGTTTCTAATTCAATTCAATATTGAAGCCAATATTTCAACGCCCCTTCCTTCTACAGTACAATGAGATAATTAGGCTGGCTTAGAACGCACTATATCATTGAGAGACGACGACGACAGTCTCCGTTGGCCAGTGGTGGCCAAGTTTAGAGTCCCCCCCCACATTTTATACGAATTCAACGCTGAAACTTAGTAACAAGACTTTTCCCAAGAATTTCGAGGGGGTAGTAACGAAATTTCAACCAGGAAAATTCGAGGGGGGTAGTAACGAGAGATTTCCACCAGGAAAATTCGAGGGGGGTAGTAACGAGAGATTTCCAAGAAAAAATTAGGGGTCCAATAAATCCTGGGGAATTATCCCTACATTTCACACTTTTATGTACAAAATTTCATCTCTTGGGTTTTTCTGGGGAAAATCTCAATCCTGGGGGAACTTTACAGAGACGTCTAGATTAAACACTGGGCCACGTTGAGAGCCCCCCGCCCACCCCCATTTTATACGAATTCAACGCTGACTTGCAAGAGCTTCTGCATACAAAGGATCGTGCGAAAAGCATAGTATAGCGTCGGTCATGTCAGAACAAAAGATGTAGACAGCGCAGACGGCGTTGAATAAAGGCGAACGCGACCAGTGTTATTTCACGTAATGGGGTTTTCGGTTACAGTGTCAGTTACAGTTACCTAATTTTTGATTTTTCAGTTAGAGTTACAGCTACAGTTAACTGTAATCTGATATTTCAGTTTCAGCTACAGTTTTTTTTTATTTTTCAGTTACAGTTTCAGTTATTATTTTCATATGTCACGACTAACGACACACACTGACCACAAGTATTCCGAACAGTTCCCAGAAATATTTACGCAGCAAATCAATCCGATTTAACGTATGCATGTATGTATGTATGCATATATGTATGCATGTGCGTGTATGTATGTATGCATATATTATATGTATGCTTATATGCATGTGTATATGTATGTATGTACCTATGTATGTATGTATGTATGTATGTATGTATGTATGGATTGATATATGTACCATGCGTTTGTATATATGTATGTTTGGATATATGTACCATACGTTTGTATGTATGTATATGTGTATGTATGCATGCAGGCATGTATGCATGTATGTATGTGTGCATGCATGTATGTATGACATGTATGTATGTATGTATGTATGTATGTATGTATGTATGTATGTATGTATGTATGTATGTATGTATGTATGTATATGTATGCGCTGTATGTATGTATGTATTGTATGTATGACATGTGTGTAGGCCTATGTATGTATGTGTACGCTTTTCCTTCAGCAGCACAGTAGCATACACATCCTTATGTTTGCTATGCAAATGATTTAGAAGATTTTTGCATTTTTTCAGACCATTAGCGTGCCACACTCGTGTTTTTCAGCGTCATTGCCAGCGAAACTGCGAACACAAGATCGACTCTTGTCGACTGTGGCTTCATAAACAAAATATTCCCACGCACCACTTTCTACTTTTCGACCGCTACTTGGCGTAAACATTTGTTCTCTCAGTCGTCGAATGGGTTACAGTTTAGCGCCTACATTAATCAACGACAGCACAGCGAAAGGAAAAGGAACCGGAAGTGAAATGAGCATAGAAAACTTACCGTTTCATTTTCAAGTTAACGTTTTCATATTCTTTAGTTATACAGTTTTTGTTTTTCAGTTTCTATTACAGTTTCAGTTATTCAGCATTTTTCTGTTTCAGTTTCAGTTACAGTTAACTACAAAACATTTTTCGGTTATTATGCTATTTCAGTTACAGTTTCAGTTAATAGAAATGGCACTGACCGCGCTACGTGTTGTCTTAGAAGCAAGATCGGCGAGTCTGCAAAAAGACAATCGAGATGAGGAAACATGTGATTAGTGATATAATTATAACAGCAGGCCTATACAAGTACATTCGTGGGCTCGGCGAACAGAGCATGCAAGTCCGGTTCCAGGTGAATTACTATATATTCTGACAACAGGTCGTCCAGATAAGAAAGTATGATCAGCGCGTCTTTGAGCCACAGATCAAAAACTCACTGTCTTTTTCCAGGACTGGCTCCGCTTGTCAGACTGAGTTGGTCCCATTTTGTTGCACGATCATAATTGAGACTGTCACCTGTCGGGGCCCAATCGTAGGGAGATAAGAGGTTGTGCGGAGCTCGGGAGGGACCGTTCGTGATAAATAAATAAATAAATAAGTAAGTAAATAAATAAATAAATAAATAAATAAATAGATAGATAGATAACAGTCTGTATGAAACGAGGGATAACGCTACGGAAACCAACCCCTATGGATTTCTTTCAATAGGCAAGTCTGTCTAACTGCTCGTCATAGATCAACTGGCTGATCAAGAGTTCAACTTCCACAGCATATTTTCTTTAAT